>CM030373.1:1909091-1952369 GCA_003604175.2 Clonorchis sinensis | reverse complement strand
CCTGCCTGAACAGAATTTCGTGCAAATTACATTCTTCAATAAGAGAACAAAACTCAAAGTGAATAGCTCTAATGAACTCGAATGAACGAAAACGAATGAACTGAAAACTCTTCGACAGTCCATGACCGGTTTCGCCCGTGAATGTCGGCCAGTCCACCCACTTTGGAAGTGTAACTTGCTCCTGTTCTCATGTTGCAGATGAGGCCATCTACAGGATGAGCAAAGCTATTCACGTTTCTTGCCTTGTCTCATCATTGATTTTGGTGCCAAAGAAAAGTTAGACTGCCAATGAAAAACAGGTAAAAAATGGATGTGTACGATGTTTTCTGACCATGACTAACTTCGCCAGTTGGATCCCGTGTACAGCGCAAGTGTGTAAGCCGACGAGAGCCTGTATGACTGTGGTTATCCCCAGAATACAAGTACAAACTTAACACGTCATAACCACTAAATGTCTAATCGCTGGGTGTCGGTTATGATGTGACTAGCTTGCACTGAACGTTGTACAACCATTGGGTGCCATTTTGAGTTGATGGAATTTCTCTTGGCCCATTTCCAGTTGACCACTAGCTGAAGTAAACTTTGACCTCAAAGTAATGTGCGCGGTTTTCAAAATGTGCAGACAAACGGAAACTAGGCGTCTAACTGGGGGGTTACCCAACGCATACGAACTCTATGCTGAAATCTTTTATGGTGCTTTGAGACATATGAGTTTTGTGCACAAACTGAGGTGGAGTATGGATTTACTTACTACGTCGAAAGTGATTCCGAGCCATTTTGTGGCTCAACTGAAGGGTCAACCATTGTGAGCAGATCGCGCCTGTCTGTTTCCAAGATCCAGATGCTATAAACAACACTTTTTCAGGTTTCCTAGTCTCCTCACCTGAGAGGTATGTTAGCTGGTTTCTGGTTCATTGATGAGATAAACGTAAGCCACAATGACAGATTCTGTCTAAGGATCTCTGTTTCTAGATAGATTTACGGCCTGAGTCTTCAGGGATACTCCTGTGAGGGCGATAAAGGCCTTAATATAATCCACAGACACTTAGCTTTTGTAGTTATAAGAAGACTATTGGACGACACGCTCGGCGACTAAATGGATGATCTACTCGTTTTGGACGGTGATCAAGGTTCCCGAAGGACTCCGAGGAATGGATTCACAACAACAGCCTCTGAATATTTGGAAATACAGAATTACCATCGGCAGCCTGTGTCAGAAAGTGGTGGCGTCACCCGACGTACGTCGTTCTCTTGTTAAGTTCATTCTGGTATCTTAACTCCTTCTGGGTCGGCTTGAATGAAAATCACAAGTTTAGCAAATGGTTTCGGAAACAAAAGTTATCGAACCTTACCCAAACGCTTCGATATGGATCGATTGAGGCACATCCTTCTTCCTTGTAAAGAAATTAACATACAATTTGAGTTCTACAGAATAAAGTGAAACAAGTCGTTGTGGTCGACACAACAAGCCAGATTCAGGGAAGGAAGACCACAACGCAACACAAATCGGAAATGGACCAATTGCAAACGGACCTGAAGCACCCCAAAACAGCCATCCAACAAACCAATGGAATAAGAGGAATACAGACCACAACGCAGCAAAAATCACGATCGGTCCAATAAAAATGCAACAAAGGGTATATACCATTTAGCCAGTCACATGACAGGATATTAGATACTCTTCAGAAACTATAAACGCAGCTAGGCACGGAGGAAGCACCCACTCAACTGCACACTGACGATGTCTCCTCGACTGGGGGCGAAACGTTTGCAAGCCATTTGCCAAGCTCGGCGAACAGATCAACTGCCATCTGATCAGCCACAAGTAAATCTTAAAAAAAAAATTGCTGTAATGCCCCGTTTGTGAAGCAACACTGGCATTATCCTGACAGCCGAATCCACCCCGCAAAAATAACCTTTAGTGATAGGCCGAGTTTCAGAATAACCCTCACTAAGGATTCTCCAGGAAATCCCTGGCGACTCCAAAATCATGAAGCCCAGGAGCTATGGGGAGAAAGATAAAGAGCCATTTTACAAGGTAAGGGTGACAACTATGAGCGACGCAATCCAGTGCACCGATGACTTGCACGCCATACAGAAACCTAGATAACTTGGTAGAAAAACTAAATCACATCAATACTACACGAGAAAACTTTTAAACTCCCTCGTTTACCCCCGACTGCCTGGTGGGAAATCAACATCGTCAACCGTAAACTAGAAGTCAAGCTAGGCACACCGATTTCATACAGCAAAGACGAACCAGCGCTTTATTACAGAGTGGAAACAAAGCGAGAGGATGTGATTCAAAACGTCCCATGTTCTCAGAAAAAGTGACCAAGTGCAAGACGCCCGCACCTTCGAACAACAGGTAAACAGGTGAAGCATCTAACTATGCCATGTGAGTGTTCTGCTGTCACACAAACTGACCCAACCTCCTTTGTACACTGAACTCACGTCACTGAACTCGGCGCACAACGACAGACAGTCCGGTTAGGAAGAGAGGCACAGCGTGCTCGTCAGTGCCATCTACTCAAGACTGGGTATGGCCACGCAACCGAGAGGACACCAAGATTTTACAGCATCCGGTTCAACTCTTTCCGATTTGTTCCGGTGCATAGGGAGGCGTTGTACAGGTCTCAGCTTGATGACCTTAGATTGATGTACTAGCTTGAATCCTACTCATTTATGTGCATCCTCCAAACAGGTAAACCTTGCTACCGGTGATCCAGTATTTGACAGATGAGTGCATCAGGTCAGGGCGCATCTCTTCTGCGCCAAATTCCTGCCTAAGTACGACGCGAGAGCAACAAGATTAGGATTACGAAATATCTATAAGTTGGTAATGAAACTACCTGGATCTGGAACGGAGGCTGGCTATTAAGTGACAGCCACTCTTAAGGTGATAGTCTGATGAACATACGGGATGTCATGGGTTCCTGTCGTCAGTCAACGCTGATTTTAGGTCACATTCAGCTTCTGCTGTGATAAAGTTGAATACAAAGTCGCCCTCGAAAGAAAGTCCAAGCAAGAAGTTGCATGAACTTGTTGAAGCTATTTGGGACACTGAACCAGGAACAATCTTCGCCATAAACTACCAGATCTTTCCAAGAGTGAAAGCACTTTTGGTAGGATGCACTCGGCCCCTTATGTGTGCTATGCGGAGAGTTCATCCGTCATCAGAGATTAAAATTCTTCCCCTCCCCCCTAATAGCTCTTCTTCAGCGGATAAGATGTTGCATCGAGATTTGAATACGTTATGAAATGCCCCTGGTTCGAAAAACAAACGGCGGCATTGTAACACTGATCAGATGTAGCGAAAAAGAGGGATGAGGTGACTCAAGTGGTTGGAGCGCGAATTTACTGACCGGAAGGTCCGTGGTTCGAACCCGACCTCTGCCTCTCGACCCTTCCTCTGGCAGTGTCCCAGTCTTTGTGCTTTCTTCGGGTGGCATGACAGCTTCGAAAGGGTGGTACAGCTGAACGAATGTGGCAGTAGTGAAAAAGTGCTTTGTGGGTGTGAGCTTGACTAATCACCATATATTTTTGCATGAGCACTCTTCTGACCGCCAGCCGCTATTTTATCGACCTTCTCTGATTCTGCTAGCGGGAATGAACATTACTCAAACAATTTGGACATATCATTCGTCCAAACGGAAGTCGTCCCTCGCATTTGATCGTGGTTCAATCGATACAGAAGGAGCAGCTTTATCGTGGAAATTTCCGCAATAGTTGTGGTCCTCCTGAACAAGGCATATCAGATAACGTCCCCTTTCTGCACATATCACTTATGGAGCTGATAAGGATTCTAGGTGACCTACCATCATTTTTCTGGTTTCTTGGGGAACATACAGTGAATTTTGGATGAACTAAGTTGGAATTTTAATGTTGTACGAAAAATAGTCAACACAGTTTACAACTACACGTCGACAACCACATGACACATGAAACCATCAAAATCTTCAACCTGTCCCATCGGTACTTGTGAGGATTTCGAAAACTGACACCTGGAAGGGAAGTCCGCTGTCTTCTTGAACGAACGCTACTCATAAGTTTGCTAGCAAGTCTTCGACATCCCACGGCCAGCTTCTTCCATCAGGTTAGCTCAGCCCCTTGGTTACCGCTAATCTCATGTTCTACTTGAACCCAAGTTGTACAGAATTCGCCGACTACACTCACTTGCAGACCTATATGGTGTTGAAGTGAGACTCCGCCGAATCCAAGTCGATACCAAAGATATGGCGGCACATTGTCTAGACGAAACAAACTACTCATAGTGTTGGGTTTGAGTGGAACACCAGTTTGGCGAGAAATCGGGGATTGCAACTACCTGATGATTCCGAAGTCGAAGGGCCAAACTGGCCGTTGACTGTCGAAGTGTTCAACCAAAAAATATTGTAAAATCTCCAATGTCGCACCACCTGAAGCAGTAGGTGGCCTGTGTGCAGCACGTTCAGCCGAAAAATATGACGGGCGAGAGCTTTAGCTGAGGTTTAATTTACTCTCCCGTAGAACCAAATTGATAAGCAAATGAGAGATTTTACGATGTGTCTCCGTTTTGAAATGCAAGCAATTTGGCCAACAACGAGTGCTTAGTCAGTGCGATACAGCCGCGAGACATCAAACATCACGTGATTTAAATCGTGCATCTTTGAGTGTGATATGACACAAAGTTGCTTGTATCACCAAATGAAGAAACTTAGCTACGGAAATGGAAAAACGTACTTTTCCTGTCTATACCAATTTCTAGCGTGTCCCTACTGTGGAAGTCAGAGGAGGTAACAAGTACTCCAGAATGCATCGATTGAAACAGTTTCATAGGCAGAGTTACACTCTGTTATAATGGCTGTCGTCAATTGCAGTGCAGCGAAGCCAATGGGATAGCGAAAGGAGAGGCTATCATCATTCTCACATCACACGTGATCATGCGTAGAAACGGACAAGGGCGACTTAAGTCACGTGCTAAATAGCGTGCGTATGAGATCCCGTATAGAGCACCGTAAGACCTCTTGACAAACCGAACGAGTTTCCGTTTGATCATCACGGTATGGTGCAAACCAGAGTGCATAAGTCCCGGCGATTCTAGTCAGGTTACGGGACATAAAACGATACTCACCGAAATCACTGGAAGAGCGCCCATCATGGATAAGCGGTTACCAGTATACTACACCTGTATGTACACCTGTATGTACCTGTACCACACCTGTACACCTGTATGTCTAATTGCTCAAATGAGCAAAGCTCATTTGTCTAGGAGCTTTGATGCGGTAATTTTCCATGCCATAGCATGATTCTTCCTCTTTTCGTCTGTTCAACAATCCAGTCAACACTTATCTGTAAGTGGAAACTAATCCAAGTGATTACAACTCACTGACCATTTTCGGCGCATTTCGTTTGCTTTTTTCAGACAGAATTCGTCGGGCGGAACCAACCAAGTGTTCCTTGAGTGTTTGTCTACCTTAACCGCGGAATTCTACGAAAACTAACAAAGACTTGGCAAAATACACTCATTTGCAAACAAATTTGGTTTTTGCGAGAGACTCATTCAGTTGCCTGGAAAGATTACAAACGAGAGATTCAGCTGGGTTCCAGGTTCCAGTCTCTCGCAAAAACCAAATTTGTTTGCAAATGAGTGTATTTCGCTAGTTCCGTGCAATTTAGTTTCAAGTGGAACATGAGATTGACGGGAACTCGGGGACTGCGCCTACCTGATGAGCCCCAAGAAGGGCGAAACCGGTCGTGGGCTGTCGACGAATTTTCAGCAACCTTATGAGTAGTACATTACGAATATAACAAAGACTTAGTTCACCTTATAATCGGCGTTAAAAAATGGTTTTCCTACTGCAGTCTGAGCTCAAGATAGCTCAGTGGTTAAAGCGTGGATGTACCGACCAGAAGATTGGTCAGTGGAACTCAAACTCCGCCTCTCGACTTCCCCTGTCTAGGCTCGGGCAACCTGGCAGTACCCCAGCCCTCGTGGTTTCTCCGGGTGCCATGGCAGCTAGGTACCGAAGAGGGATTACAGCCAAACGATTAGTAATATAATATAATATAATATAATATAATATAATATAATATAATATAAGGTAATTTAATATAATATAATAATATTATTCTGACGTGGAAGTTTGCTGTGTCAAAATACCAATCCTATTGTCCATGCTTTACGAGGGTCAAGATTCGTTTTGTTACTACACTTTCAAAGTGTTTGTCCCTTCGGCTTTTCAAAATCGATTGAAACTTCAAAACCACAACTTTTGAAACTCAGATGATATGCTCAGAAAACAAAATACCCATCCCGTAAAACCCCACAACTGCAACCAAAAACTCGCCCAGTGGGTTTCAAGCGTGTGACGCTACCTGACTGGGAATCCTCACTGGCGGGTCAATCGATCGTCACAACGAGGACGTCGTTCGGTCGTCGAGGGTCGTCGTTCGATGAGTCGACCACACCAGTCGCATCGCTCAAGCGTGAACACGTTCGCCTGTTCAGACCTGAAAATTCAGATGCGTCGCCTCGCATGTCAGATGTCCGGGGTTCCAATCCCGACACGGCCTTTGTATACGCACTGCTGTTGAGCGAAACTCGAGTCCAGTGCTTCCCCCCTTTGGTGTGGACTCACAGGAATAATTACGTCAGGACAGGAGGACGACCGTTCAAACGAGTGGTGTGAATATGAACAAAACTTAAGAATTCAAATGGATTTTTCTCTGGAAAATGGCATGCCTCGCCAATTTGATGTCAGGTTTTGTGAACTTAAACTGCTGACGGTTCCGTGATACCCTATAGATTTACAGATGTAAATCCAACTCAGTTAAATTTCTAACCAATCTCAGAGATGAAACAGCCATACAGTGTTTTTTTAACTCATCAGGTTTCACCACAATCGCGATAAGCACCTGCAAACATAACAAGAGGAAAGATCATGCACTCCTTAGTTTCTGTTCACCAACCTCGACCGAGTCAGTCCTGAGGTACAACCAACCTAGCCTTCAGCCGATCAATACCAAACAAGCACAAGCTTTTCAGCAACCTTATAAGTAGTGTGTTGCACCCAGCAGCCGACTAGCAAACGCACATACACACACGCGCGTGCGCACACAAACGCACACAGAGCAATCTTCCATAAGTCTGTGACTTAACAACCGCAGGCAACTAGGAGGCATCGGAACATCCTGTGAATGGGTTTCGACCTGCTAGCTTTGCTGCTAATTGGATTATCACCGACATTATCTAATGATTGCCACCAGGCTGCTTACCAAAACTGGTAATGGGCAAATTAGATTATCAAATGTTAACAAGTGTGCCATAGATTAACCGGTAGAAGTAACCGCGGGCAATTCGGCCCGACAAACGAACTTTGCCTTGAAAAAAGTGCGCGCTTTCGGTGATGAGGACGATCGTTTGTTAGTTAGTTAGTTAGTTCGTTTTTAGGTCACTGTAAGTTCAACGGAGTGATTTCGGTTCACCAACAAAATGTCTGTCATATTGCTTCTGGAGTGTCTAAGTGGAGTTGCCTAAGTGGAGTTTTAACAACCAGACAGTGTCATGTTCATATCCAGGAAAATCACTCTTTACGGCCGGTTGTTAACGTTCTGTCCGTAAAGCAGAAAATCGCAAGCATTTCACGTACACTGTGGAATTTGCGGAAAACACCGACGTTGGTTGTACTGTTCGTACAGATTGGAGGAAAAAGTTCGCCACGAATGCAGTAAAGATGACCCGAGTGATTTTCCGAGCTTCACTGATTCAGGTGTGACTGATAATTCACGCTGGTGAAGTAACTACGACACTATGACTACTACTATGACAATATAAACAAGTTATTTCCATTAGTACGTGGTACTGTAGTTCACAGTAAGTCAGAAGAACACGTTAGTACTGACACGGGTGTATTGTGTACACGCGGCCAAACTTGGTCCGCTTTCGTGGCGGGTCAGCAAACAACTGAGTACATATCAAGTCAACCCACAGCGCTCACGCGAGCCAATCAATCGGACACGCACCCAGTCAGCCACTCAAGCCACACGCCAGATCGATGGTGGAACGATGAACGGACACGAACACGCGTAAACTCTCTGACACACCGAAGCAGCTACTACACGTGGGGAAAACCATTGCACAGCATTAATACTTTCTTGAAGGCGTTTCTCTGTTTTGTACGATTTCGGTAGTCTTTCTATACTTGTGTTTACAATTGATGAAGTTTTCTGGAGGCATACAACCAGGTATAACTCAAGGACAACTGGTATCACGCGAACAGTTCACCAACTCTGCTGGAACAACACCACTTGGGTTTTGAGCTGGAGCACTTTACGTCAGATGTCTGTCAAATGTAAAGTACTGTTCATAAAAGTACATGGAGCGTAACATAACTCCGATAACGACTGTTAAAACATGGAAGAGCGGAACAACATAACTGACACCCAACGTTTCTGTGGTTGACACGGCGAAGAGACTGCTTACGGCAACCAGGATACTCTTATCATAAGGGAAAGTACTGATACGGCTTCTGAAAGCTCTTCGACAGCCCATGACCGGTTCTGTCCGTCTGCTTCGGGCTTATCACAAAAAAGCGGTCCCCGAATTTCCGTCAACCCCATATTCTAATGGAACCGAAATCGAACAAAATCCGACAAATGCACTCATTTGAATACCGATTTGGTTTTCACCAGGGACCCAACTGAAATTCAACTGAATCTCTCGTCTATGATGCTCTTCAACTGAATGTGCTGCACAAAGACCGCCTCATGTTTCAGTTGGTACGACATTCGAGATATCACAGTATACTTTCATAAAGGTTGCTAAAAACTCTTCGACAGACCACGACGGGTTTCGCCCTTCTTGGGGCTCATCAGGGAGGCACAGTCCCCGAGTTTCCGTCAACCTTATGTTCTACTTGAACCCAAATGGGACTGATGAGCCCCAACAAGGGCGATACCGGTCGTGGGCTGTCGAAGAGTTTTCAGCAACCTTCATGAAAAATACCGCAGTATATCTTCATAATTTTCAAATATCGTACCAAGTGAAATATGAGATGGCCGGATGCAGCACATAGCGAGATATTCCGCTACGTTTCAGGTGATTCTCCTGTGGAAACTAAGTTGATATGCAAGTTAGTGTATTTGCGGAATACTCTGTCCTGATCACCGTCACACGTGGATAACACAGAAAGAACACCTAGTTGGACAAAGGCATTCAGTTTGTGACGCTTCGCGTCATGTTCAAGGAGAAGTACATAGCAGGTGTCATTGTCATAGAGTTCCAGGAGGCGCAGACGTTGGTTCCTCTATCACGAATTTCTGAGATACAGTGGAGGGTGATTCATCGAATGAACTAGAAACAGCTATCTCGTCGGTTGCGGCGGAATTCTCTGTGCAATGCAAACTGATCCATCGCTCAGGACAAAACTAATCGACAGCATTCGAGCTGAGCTAAAGCAGAACTAAGTTACTGAGGACCGATTGCATTCGGTTGCGCGCCAGTTTGCTTTCAACTGGGGACTCAACTGATTAGGTTGAACCAAGGCTGTCTTAGGTCTCATTTGGTGCGATATTCGAGGTATGGCATTATAGCTTCTTGAAGGAAACAAATCACAAGCTTGCTGGAACCTCTTCGGGGGCCCACGACTGGTTTTGCTCCTCCATTTTGGGCTCTTCAGGTAGACGTCATCCCCAAGTTTCCATTCAATATACCTGAGGTTCCGCTTGAATTCAAATTGTACGTGAAATACACTAATTTGCAAACAAATTTGGTTTAGCGGGAGACTCACCTGGAACCCAACTGAATCACTCGTTTGTGATGTTTCCATGCAACTGAATGGGCTGCACCAGGCCGCCTCATGTTTCAGTTGTTGTGATATTCGAGATATCGCGACACATGTATAGACGCAATACACTACTCATAAGGTTGCTGAAAATTCTTTGACCGCCTGATGCAGCACATGCATTAGCTTGAAAACATCATAAACGAGAGATTCAGTTGGGTTTTAGGTGAGTGCCTCGCAAACCTAAATTTGTTTGCAAATGAGTGTATTTCGCTAATTTCGTGCGATTTTGGTTCAAACAGAATATAAATTGACGGAAACTCGGGTACTGCGCCTACCTGACGAGTCCGGAGAAGAGCGAAACCGGTCGTGCGCTGTCGAAGAATTCTCAGCAACCTTAGGAGTAGTATGTTACGTCTATTTAAGTTGTACTATAATCATTTACACACATTCAGTTGAAGAATATCATAAACAGGCGACTGAGTTGGGATTCGGTCAAGTTTCCCTTAAAAACCAAGTTGGTATGGAAATGAGTGCATCTGCGAACGCTGGAAGCTTTTCAAATAGCTGTGAACAAAAACCATGCGTTGTGGTAGTTAGGTCAAGTACTGCGCATCGCTTGCCGAAAAGAGCGCTTCTTTCCGTGATCACTTCTCAGCTGCGCAAGCAGAGGCGTGACAGATCCGCATGATAGCGACAAGTCTGAGTGCTGCCGCTGAGATTCGCCTTTCAGATGAGTTCCGTGTAATTGCCCGTGTGCATGGTTGGAGAAGTTGCAAGCTAAGACTGCCAATCGATGTCAATAGCACTCTTGTTGTCAGTTTCCCTACGGATTACCTGGGTCAGTATCTGGAGGTGTAGACACCTTGAAATGATTGTGGTAGGTTACCACAAAGTCCCTTACCCATTCTCTTTGCTCTCTTTTCTTCACAATAAGGCTTTCAACTAAATTATGGTTGCTTCGCAGCGAAGCATCAGTGATGAACATGAGGACGTCAAATATGATGAGTAATTCTCGATTTCAAGGTCATGACCAACATTCTGATCCTTTTGCTTAGCGCTGTGTCTGGAAACTATATGATTTTGAGACGCCGACAGGGGCATCATCTCTCCCTGAAGCCCCTAAGTACACCTTGCACCCACGGGGGTGGAACGTTGTCTAGCTCATCGATTAGGCGCCGCGATAGACTGGTCTTAGGTAATTCCGAGGTCGAGGACCAATAGGTGGGTAGCACCTGTGGGCCACGGTACATTCCAAATGGATTTTACACCTTCCCTCTCTTTGTTGGAATATCAGACCGTAAGGGTGGCCAGCGAATCCCTCACATCTTGTCTGCCATGCTCTAGGAATGAAGTTTTAACTGATGGGTTTTGAGTTTTGGCATTATTCTTCGTTTTCTCGTTAGTTCTTCATCGTTATATCAAATAAAAACCGATGAAATCCATTAAGTTATGGTAAAAAGGCTAGGTAGAATGATTCTGTTTATCAAAACTACAGGGAAAAAATGTAACAAGCACACATACCTGATCAGGGCAAACACGAATCTCACAACGCCTACCGCAATTGTCATGCCCAAAAATCTCGGTCAAATGGGACCTGCTTGTGCGTGACTTCGGTCACGTAATCATCCACGGTAAGCAACTGCCTACAAGTAGGTCGCCCCTAGTCGTGACCTCTTAACGGTGTGCATCCATCCCCCCCCACACACACACACCTGTCACACGGTCCTCAATTAATCACGGTCAATTGGCCATGAAAAGGGTCCGTAGAGCACCAGTTACCCGAAATTCGTTACAGATTGACTTCTGGATCGTTTGTGTCGCTTCAAAGCATTCGTGTGACACTGATCCGGCTTGATGTTATGGAATTACGAAACAGCTTCAAATCAAACAGACAAAAGACCAAGTTCTTCTGAACGCGGTTTAGTCAGTTGCTAGATTGCAAGCCATAACACTCAAGTTAGCTGGACAAAAACACAATCTCCTTTTTTTGTTAGAGCAGGTTTAAGGAGGTGCGTGTCTGTTTGATGGGTTAGGCACAGATTTTCCCAACTTGATTGTTTTCAATTGTCAACGCTAGGTAACCACTTGGGCACAATTCTGAAGCGTGGTCAACTACTACGTTGAAGCAAAACAGAGAACCTGGAAACATCAAAAACAGGAGATTCAGCTGGGTTCCAGGTGAGTCTCTCGCAAAACCAAATTGATTTGCAAATGATTGTACTTGTCGAAAACAGAGAACCCTTTCAGAAGTCAGTTCACCTGCGGAGATGAATGACACATCAAAGCCGATCAGCTGACATGACTTAGTCACATTTCATCAGGTTTGTTTGGTCTCATTCCTGGAAAATTCAGGGGTTCTCAAGTTCTTGGAGGTCTTTCCAAGCGACTGGAAAATTCGACTGGCCACTTGATGGTTCACCAAATTTCCCTATTGGGATATGGAATTTTCGTTGGGAATTTTGTTGTATAGAAATTTTTCGATGGATCGCTTTCAGTTAGATGATCAAACCACTCCTCTATTGTAGAGGAACCAATGTTTCTTGTTATCTGCGTTTTGGTTGCTCAGAGTAATTGAAGCCCTGCGAGATTCCAGATGTCGACGAAGGTTTTCCAGAAGGAGCACTACTCACAAGGCTTCCTTCAGGATGAAAGTACGTTTTAGTTTATGGCGGCACGTCAATTCTATGGGACGAATACAATGCAGATAGGCACTCAGACCAACTTGGTATCCTAGGTACACTTTAAAAGTCTTATCAGGTAAAAACTGCTAATAGTCAGTTGAACAGCGCTCATCGACAGCATGTCAGTATTCAACATTGATGTTTCTATGCTGTACAACCATGATTTATTTGAAAGCCTTATTGTGAAGAAAAGAATAAAAGTGAATGGGAAAGGGACTTGGTGTCAACCTACCACAATCATTCCGAGGTGTCTACACCTCCAGATACCGATTTAGGCAACCTGGATACAAAAAGAACGCCAAATCTTGCAGCCTCTCCAACCAGACGCACTGGAGATCACATGGACCTCATCCTAGAAGGCGAGGGGCGCTGAGAGCACTCATACTTTACCACTGCCAGATCAAAGTTTGATCACCTCACTGCTTGTGCCACTGAGAATCGGGCACGGAAAACGACACTCTCCTCGGCAACTCATGGTTCGGTATGCGGGATACATGGCCCAAATAAAGCAGCTTCTGGTGCTGCAGACGTTCTTCCACTAAAGTCCAAGTTACACAACCAAAGACTCGTTTCCTAATTGCCTCCTCAGAATGTTTTGGAAAATTGCTTTCACAAGGTTTGAAACTGCAAGCTCAAAAAAATGAATTACAGTTGCAAACGCAGGTCAAGTTATACTTGAAAGTTTGTCACGCCAAATAGCTACTTTGGCAGGAAGTTGGTTCAAACTTGTCTCCCAATGACTGCGTTGGGATTCCTCATACCGATGTTTACAGCCTTGCTCTCACCCAACCCAAAACTCAACTGGACGTTAAAATAGACCCTGGTATTCAGCTGGTTTATACCAGCAAGATGGATTGAGCGAACAGCTGTTACATCAAATCTCAAATTTCCACAGATTCCCATAAACATTGTCACTTTGCTGAAGAGGACGATTTAGTTTTGACGTAAGCATTGTTCGACTAGTCAATTAGGCTCAGACAGAAACTGTCAGTTTCGATTTGACTTGCTCATTGTAAGAAAAAAAGGCAAAATAGTAATTAAGTTCGTTTTTAATTTGGCGGAACGGCGTTGGGTGTTTAGTCCTTCTGTTGATGACTGTTCATGCTCTTCGAAGACAATGTTTTGCTTACCGTTATCCATTCATACAGTTATAAAACGTGGATGCTAGGAAAAGTTCCTACGAAGATGGAAGGTGGATATCCTGCGTCTTGCTAGAAAATAGGTGTGTCCTAACAAAACGTTGGTTTTCAGGTGAGTCATCTTCCTTGCGGCGAAGCCAAACTGAATTGAAAAGCCAAGAACTCGTATACAGCTGCTTCATTCTTATTGAGAATCAGCTGACGAAACACCAGTAGAGAGATTCGAACCAGTTTCGAACTCTCCTACCAATGGTTGAAAACTCAGCCAATCGGCCACGAGCTGCTGAACAGCAGAGTGATGAGCCCTCACTTAGCGTCACCCATGCCTCAACCGCAGAAACCACATCACGTGGTCACATATCGACTGGCTGCTCGAGTGATGACTTCTCAGATGGAAGTTCCACTAACCCCGTAAAAGCGCTCACCCTCAGACCCACTTGTATAATGATACTAGTGTGTGTGTGTGTGTGTGTGTGATTTCTTCCTGTGAGTGACCGACAGTCACTAGAGGATCCGGTCAATAAGCGACCACGTGATACAATTTCTGTGGTTGATAAATGAACGACACTGTATCCTGATCAATTGCTCGTCATTCGCACCGCTGATCACTCAGTTATGACCGGACGGCCAAGTGCTTAAACTACTCGCCGAGAGATCGCGGGTTCGGGACCCCCTAGGGGAGTTTCATGAGATGCGCACTGCTGATGACTCCCAATGAGGACGAGAAGGCTGTACACTGCTCCTTAGCTTTTCAACACAGATTATCTTCAATGATAAGACAAAATTTCACTTGAAAATTAGCAAATTTCCTGACAATACCGGAAATGCTGACTGCCGTTTTCAACCAGGATGACTCTCCGCTGTCAGTTATTGTGTGATTTCTAACAAAACCAACATGTCTAATGGAACAGACTAAAAACCGTTTACAACCCAGACGGTATATCACATCAATATACCAACCTGGTTGCCCTCGCACGATCTGATCGAGTCACGTGCACCTGACTTCGCCTCACCGGTCAACTTTATGTATTCGCTGTGAACCAATGCTGTCTAGCGATATTGAAATAAAAATAATAGGCCAACTGTAAACCTTTACGGTGCACCACTGTCATACCACCACCGAAGGGGGAACGGGGACCGAGATACTGCCAGGTGACCCAGGAGGACCCAGGAGCGATCTAGATATGGAGATTGATTTAGAGCCACAAAACTTCCGGTCAGTTCGTTCGTTTACCACTGCACCATCCCAAGCTATTGGATCGATGTTTACCATCTTGAAACACTTTATGTTGTTCAGTTCGAGGCAGGTAAACCTACCCATCTGTAAACGGGGATTTCTCACAAGGAAGAGTTTATGATTTGGCGCTGAACAGGTTTTCAAAAATGTTTGGCTACTGTGTCCCCTCAGAGCGTTTCAGCGGACTGGAATTCTTCACGGGGCCTTGATCCTCAACACGCATTTAGCCTTCCTCTTAATAGTTGTCAGTCAGCCAGTCAACCAGTATTTTACTAACCATCAGTGACTTCGTTGTCGCTGACGGACGTCAACAAAATGCACAACAGTAACTATCGTTTAAAAGGAAACTTTCTTTGCTACAAAACTTCCATGCTGAGGTCTCGCAGGCAGGTGAGTAAGTTTCTTGGGACGCAACATCCACCTTATGTTCCACTGTACTAAATTCGAAAACTTCCTCACGAGAACAAAGCGAGTACACTCGAGAAAGTTGAAAGGTGTATCCATCAATCAACCAGTCAGACATCCAAGTTTTCCCACTGCGTTGACCCAATTTATGCACGGTTTTACTTTAGTCTCATTCATGAAAGCCCGACTGAAGATTATGTCATTGATAAATACACTTATTTGCAAATCAATTTGGTTTTGCGAGAGACTCACCCGGAACCCAGCTGAATCTCCCGTTTGTGATGTTTCCAGGCAACCGATTGTGCTGCACCAGGCCGCCTCATGTTCCACTCGGTACGATATTCGAGATATCGCGATACATGTATATACGTAATGCACTACTCATAAGGTTGCTGAAAATTCGTCGAAAACCCACGACCGGTTTCGCCCTTCTTGGGGCTCATCAGGTAGGCGCAGTTCCCGAGTTTCCGTCAACCTTATGTTCCACTTGAACCTAAATTTGACCGACTTCGAGAAATACACTCATTTGCATATCAATTGATTTGTGATGTGTGTAAGTGTATTTATCGTCATCAGTACAATATGGGTTCGAGTAGAACATAAGGTTGACGGGAACTCGGAGACTGCGTCTACCTGATGAGCCCCAAGGAGGGCGAAACCGGTCGTGGGCTGTCGACGAATTTTCAGCAACCTTATGAGTAGTGCATTACGGATATTATGTCATTGAGTTTGGAACCTGTACAATTGATTGAAGGACCGCTTGTCTGCTGATAACAAAAGAACCGAATTTGTGAACACATCAGCTGTGTTTCGGTTTGCTACCGTGCGACAGACAATCTTCTTGTTCGACGTCTGACTACTGACAAGATATAAGGCAGCTTGGCTCTGCAAACAACTTGATATTATGGCACTCACACCGAGAACCAGGCATCGTCACCAAGGAGGACCATATAATAAAAATGACTTGGATCCCCACGACTGAACGAAAATTTATGAACAGCAAGGTTTTGCTCGAGAAGCAGATGGATAGGAATTGTATCTGAGTCACATTACAAGCACATTACAAAACCCTTAGAACTCAGACATCCCGAATGCGGATTTCCCTAAAAATTTACCAGATCGATTCTAATAATTCAAAATGTCATAAAGCTATCCCTTGGATGATGGGCGTCCGATAGTGAAACGGTTGCTTACGTTTATGGCACATGATGTTTCAACAGGTGTTCCAAATGACTAACTTAAGGGCCTTCTACAAAAACATTCGTGTGTCAGATTGAAAGACTCTCAGGTTTGGCTCTGATTCTAAGAGATGTCCCTCAAACAGGGCTTTCCTAGGGAATGACCTCTCCTCGGAGGTTCTCACAGTAGGTTTTGGCCATAGGAGTGGTTTCCCTTCTGAGATGGCTATTTCTAGAGGGGTTATATTCTCGTCTAGTCCATGTGAATTTGGCAACAGTTTCTTGAAACTATCCGGACAATCGATCAAGAAAATTCAATATAGATCGGATTGGTTCCTATCTGAGCGATACTCAGTAATGTAGCAAGATGTTTGAAAATATTCACTAACTCCTTCCAGTAATACACAACGTTCTTTTTTACAAAGTTCAATTCAATTTCAACTGCAGCCCATTGGGGTTACTCAGATTTTATCCAAATGAGGACTAAATGATCATCTAATCTCACCTGTATCCAGGCAAGGATTTGTGTCTTTCGGTCCAGATTGCAGGTCACATACGTGGAAATCCATTGATCGTTTATCCAATGACTTGGTGGTCACATGTTCGGAGTGAAGGCCACTCCAGAACGTGTGTGACCTCTGTAGTGAAGAAGGGGAAAGCGGATAACAGGAGGTATGGCTGGGCTGCGTTCCTGGTCCAGAAGTCGATAGACAACTCAAAGGAATGCAAGCAGGGCAATCATTCTGTGCACAGGTTGGAATGTGTCGTAACAACAACGAACTTGGAGCAACAGATTTGTGTATATGTCTTCCAGTGGTTTGGTTGTATTTCTGAAGTTGTTCCAGCCATCGAGATTGCATCTTTCCAGATTCGATAAAGGCAGGATATGATCGGTAAATATTCATTATCGCATACGCCATATCGCCGTCAGAAGTAGGTGAGACGTTCGGTTGTGTACAGCGTTCCGTACTGTTGAATGTGTTGGCAGGACTGGATCTTAATGGAGAGGATGGTGTTCGTCTTCTTGGTGTTTGATGACGTCCAGCAGAACTGTCACAGTGCCATTTGCCCTGACCATTAGGAGAGTACTCTGGCGCCACATTCAAGGTAGATTCATCTGAATTGATCACAACTATACTGTTGGTATCATTATGCTTTATCTCTTGTGAATCTGGAAGTAACCCCAAAAGTTTTTGTATAGTGAATGTCCCAGCATTTAATCGACCATGGGAACTTGTCGATTCCAGCATTGCTGGTCAGTTCACTTGTCGAAATTAAACAGTTAATCTATCTAAGAGTTGTAAACCAGTTTGCATTGAATCGCCCCTCCCTCCTCCAGTCCTCCTTACATTTTCAAGTCACTTTAAACCAAGTATTATTTTCACCGTCATCAGAACGCTCGAAATGTCAGTTAGCTGACAAATGATTGGCTCGTTAGTGAACGGGACGGACATCTGTTAGCTTCCCTCTGGTGGAGAAAAATTCAACAAGGAATCGGAAATCTACGGTGAATGAAGGGGTGTGTGTGAGTGCGTGCATCTGATTAGCCAGCATCCAACCACACTGGAGTGAAATCGAGCCAATCAATGCGCGTAATGGACACAGAATTTTCATTGATCACTCTGTGGCCGCGCAAGCTGCGAAATGATTGGTCGGCGTTGTTCACATCAATCCGAGGGATGACAAACTGGTCCGGATGTATGATTCCCAAGTTTGATTGGTGTCGTGGTGAACAGGGTTGAGGGTTGGTTGAAATACAGTGTTTTTTTTCCTGGAACGTGAAATTTGTTTCCCAATCGACCAGTTTTCGGCCATCAACGAAGATGTTGTTGACCTCCATATCCTACATGGGAATTGGTGCAAGCTTCCTCAGCTGAGGTATGTTCAGAGACTGCCATCAGCAGCAGTTATGAACCATTTAGCGCCTTTTATCCGTCTGGTCATCGAAGTTCTGTACGATAGATTGTCGCACTTTGTCTGAAGTCAGCAGGAACTAGACAAGCTACTGATCAACTTACGTTACTGTCTCTAACTTCTGCCATCTAAGAGCGTGCAGTTTGTTTTGTCGTGGGGCCAAACTCGAAGGGTATCCACAGAACAAGATGATTCATCACCAAGATATAGTCCAATATGACAAGGAAGACACTGACCTTTATTTAGAGCCCGATAACTACCAAGTTAGCTCGATCCGATTTATCCACTCGCCCAGTTTCGGCTCTCTGTGACAGGATTTGTTAAACGATTCTGTGCAGATGCGCATCAAGTCCAGGTATTAACAGTCAACCGATCCTGTCTTATGGTGTATCCGTAGCACATGTGACCAGAGATCGGCCTGTTTGTGAACTGCGCTTACCAACTGGTTTCTTCACTCTCAGCCGCTAATTCCGCGTTCAAAGTTCAGCGTTCTGACATTTCAAAGTGCTTGGACAGAGAGGTGCGCAAATTTTACCCACCTATTTTCCCATGACGCTGGTAAATTCAGCTATTTTCCAGCCCACGCCCCTTACAACATTTTCCCGTTCGGTGCAGCTTTACAATTCGAGTTGACGCCTTGACTACTGAATGCTCATTGGTCGAAACTCCAGATAGTGACGAGTCTAAGAAGGGCGAAACCGGCCTTGAGATGTTTAAGAGCATTCAGCAACCTTACAAGTAGTATGTTGCATTTAGACAATATATAGCGTTACCTGGGGTATCAGACCACCTGAAACATGAGGCGTCCTGGTGCAGCAAATTCCATAAATTTGATCATGACAAACGAGAGGTTCACCTGGATTCAGTCGAACCTCCTGTTCAAACCAAATTCCGATGCAAACGAGAGTATTTGTCCAATTTCGTTCAACTTGGGTTCAAGTGGAGCATCCACAGGATGACGACACTTCGAGGACTGCGCCAATCTAAAGAGCTCAGAATGGAACGCAGAAACCAGTCGTGGGCTGCCGAAGAATTTTCAGCAACCTTATGAGTAGTGTATGACGTCTACAGAGAGACAGCAACTGTGTTCGTCACAGTCATGAGGTAAACGACCAGAGTTATGGCAGTCTAGTTTTAAAATGACTAGTCATCACTGAAAAGTGACCCCAATCGAACATAAACCAACTCGTCAGTTAAAGAACACACTCCTAATGCATGGAGAGCAGAACAAAAGAACCAACCACGTGATCTCATGGTCTAGTTCGCTCAGCTGAGAATGGACCACTCACGGAAATCGGCTATTCTGACAGCATGTGACGGTAACTTGGCTAGAGTGCAGTGTGCACGTTCTGGAAGCTCCGTAAAGTATAAAGTTTTACGGTAACCTTCATGGACCGAAAGTAGGGAACGGCTCATAGTTTGAAACCCAACACTTACAAAGAAACTAACCGAAGCGATGGGCATCCTGAGGAACTCACGCTGGTGTCACTCCATTCTGGACGTTTATCATCCCGTCTTGACGTACCAAAGAGGAGAAGTACTGGACTCGAGCGTCGCTTTTGTCAGAGCTCGTCAGCAGTATATGCCAGGGTTCGAACTCCGCATGTGTGACATCTGAGACGAGCTTGTTCCCAATACTCCATCAGCATACACCGGACGCACGTATGTTCCCACCTCTGAACAGTCCGATTCGCTCACGCTTGAATGGTATGACTGGTTTAGCTGACGGCTCAAATGACGACCTGGTTGTGTTGATTGATTAACTGGCTCGCCAGTCACATCTCCCCAGTCAGTTGGCATCTTTCATGAAAGATGCACGTGCGCATGAGCCATTTTAGTATCTATGGTGTTACAAAATTATTGACGGTTTTGTGCACCTGTACTGATGAAGTGCTGGCTGGCTTTCACTTACGTTTACGTTTCTCCACTTTTCGGAACCACAGGGTCATGTTTACAATGAAAACGGAGCCCTCTTGTAAACCTAGCCAGAAAGTTGAGCATTCGCTTATAACGTAACGAGAACAGGTAGGAGGACATAGCCACAAACTTTTGGGAAACGGATCATACTTGCGTGATGTCATTCGGATCAGATTGGCATCCGTTCAACAATGCAAACATGTGCGAACGGGTGTTACATTTTAGGTTGTTTCTATCGACGTTTGCATGTTTTTTTTCACATCTTGCTCGATAGGAAGCTGGTATCATGATGACATCCGGAAGCACTGTGCCAAAATCGAAGTGGTCATCGGGTGTACGAAAAAGGTATTCTCGCTCTAGCTGGAAACTCAAGTGAATCCAACTGGATCTCTCGTTTATGGGTATTTGGCAAATCCCGTCCATGTTGAATTCATGTAAAACATAAGGTTTACTGAAGCAAAACTCGAGGACTAGGCCTACCTGATGAGCCCGACGTGAAGGGGCCAAACAGGTGTTGGGCTGTCTAAGCGTTTCCAGCAACCTTATGAGTAGCGAAGCCGTTCTGATAGGGGTAGAACAACCTACAGCGGCAAACTGGAAAACGCATGTTTTATCTAACACCAAATAGTACTTGGACTTCTCACAGGTGATGAGTTATCAGACGGATATATGCGGACAACCACTTCTGGTAAGTTCCTTGTTAACAGGTAAGTATACAAAGCCAGCAAGGAAGTTTGCCGACACGAAACGCAGTTTTGCTAACATCCAGGTTGCTAATAAGCAAGTTATACAGCAATGTCTTCAGATTTAGCCTCTGATAGTGTTTTCCGTTTCACTGCAGGAGGTCCTTTTGCCTTTCTAGTATGCCCCCCCTCCCTAAATTAATCGTTTTTCGCTACACTGTTCCGTGTTTGCACACCCTTACCCAAGCAATTAGAGTGGAAACTGTTACGCAATTTTGCAGAGTGTCCCAAAGCACAACTTTCAGACACTGCGTGTGGTTCGAACGGCTACCTGGAGCGCGGAAATCAAACCAATTACAGCCGACCATCAGTGGTGCACGGAAAAACCTGTAACCGCACTTTGAAACGTGTGAACCGGAAGCCCAGCATGACTCGACCGTACCGAACGGTGGAATTCCTGCTGAGCAACGTGACGTGACACACTGCAGCTGCTCGGCCTAACCGACCACTACAGCGAGTACCTAACCACTTCACTCCCCTCTGTTGGGACGTTACTAGTTTGTGTCCCTTCGTTAGGCTTGTCAGTATACACTAATCTAACCAGGGCACACCTCACTAACCTAGCCCACCGTTACTTACCGATGAAAAGGAAGAAGGCCTTTGCTGCGGAGTTGTTTATTAGAGAAACACCAAGTTAACAGTTACAGACCATTGGACAGGGGAGCAAAACTCTCATATGCATCTCGTTTACAAAACTGAATACCCATCTTCTCGTTGAACGCGTCTTCCTGAACTTTCCTGGATATTCATTGACTGTTACTCAAATGCAGGCAAATACTACAAAGCGACTCCACAAATTCCGTAACGAATCTCACTTTCCAAGAGACGCGGAACGGACTTACGAGAAAACATACTACTCGCACGCCTCATCAGTAGTATCCGCCTTTACACCAATAGATGTAGGTTATATGTACACGAACAAAACCAACGAGTCTAATCGCAGACCACTCAACTTGCTGAAAAATCTTTGGTATCCCACAGCCGGTCACACCTTCCCACTTTGTGCTCATTAGTTAGGCACAGTCCGCTAGTTTCCGTCAACCTTGTGTTCTACTTGAATCCATGTTGTACAAAATTCGCCAACCAATCTGGGTTTTTAACAGGAGACCCAACGGGATCCCGGCTGAATCTTTCGTTTAGGATAATTTTCAGCTGAATACCCCATTTATGATGGTCCGCTTACACTGAATGCTCTGCACCAGGCCGCCCCATGTTTCATTTGGTAACAGACTACTCATAAACTGACGGAAAACCCTTCAGTAGCCGACGACCGGCTTCGCCCTTCCACTTTGGGTTCTTCAGGTAGGCGCGA
Source organism: Clonorchis sinensis (assembly GCA_003604175.2). NCBI lineage: Eukaryota > Metazoa > Platyhelminthes > Trematoda > Opisthorchiida > Opisthorchiidae > Clonorchis > Clonorchis sinensis. Next base: position 1,930,076 of record CM030373.1, on the reverse strand, counting down.
CCCCCAAATTCCCATCAACTTTTCGTCCAACTTGGGGCGAGATGGCGCAAGTGGTTAGAGCGCAAATTTACTAACCAGAAGGTTCGTGGTTCGAACCCGACCTCTGCCTGACCTGACCTTTAATGACATCTGCTCGCCTTGACCTTAAGCAATCCGGGAGTATCTCAGCCCTCGTGCTTCCTTCGGGTAGCATGACAGCTAGGCGCCGAAAAGGGTTCAACAGCTGGACGACTCTTTTCTACTTGAGTCCAGGTTGTACGAAATTCGTAAACTACACTCATCTTCATACACATTCAACTAAAGAATATGAATATCGGGAGATTTGGATGTGATTCGGTTAAGTCATCCGTCAAGAAGAAATTGTCGTTTTCGGAGTCTGTAAAACTCTCCTCCTGGTCTGGCGCGATTACTTTGGCGGGGAAGGGGAGCATTGGATTCGAGTTTCGCTCTTTTCAGAGCTCATTAGTAGTATGTATCGAGGTAGCAACTGAGGAAATCTGATATGCAAGACCAGCGTGCCATCAAACTCCAATGGCGCATGCTAGAAACTTCCCAGTTTTTGCGTCTGAACAGTTGAGCGTGTTCGTGCTTGGAGAGAACATGTTTGGGTTCCCCGAAGGTGGCCCAGTAGCTCTCCTGGCTGTGTTGATCAGTTGACCAGCTTGTGGATGGAGTGGAGATTACAATGCGCATTGCACTAAAATCAATCTCATAAAACGCTAACGTTGTTTAAGGAGGCGTCATGCATGAGTGATCTGCCAATCTTCCCGGCTATTTTTCTCCCCTTCACAGATGCTCTTCCCTGTGAGTTCATCAAAGAGAGAAAGAATACTGCAAGAATATCTGGTCCCCTTCTGAAGGTCACTCAACACTGAATTAGCCCTGTATCTCAAAGAGCGGTGTATCAGGCTATAGTACAGGCAGTGTGTAGTGGCCTTTTCGAAAGACGAAACTGGCATGTCTTCAGATCTTCGACCATCGTTGTCTCAGAACCATAGCGTCTGTAGTCTGGTATCGGGAAATCCGCAACGAGACAGTTTTAGCAATCGAATGTTCGGTTGTGCAACAGGGACTTCCATCGAGGACTGTGTCCGGCACCAGAAACTGTGGTGGTTAGGTTAGAATCATCACTTTGGGAAGAAAGTGCTGTTTTCTGTGTTCCGTTATGCGTGGCAAAAGCAGAAATGTGGTCAATCTTTGAACTGGTAGAGGGGTAGAAAAGAGATTCCCTGACATCGACAAATACACTCATTTGCAAGTCAATTTGGTTTTCATGGGAGACTCAAGCAAATCCCCCGTGTATGATGTTCTGTGATATCTAGAATATCCTACCAACCGTGTGCAGCACATTCAGTTGAAGAACATCATAAACGAGAGATTCACTTGAGTCTCCCGTGAAGTCCAAATTGATTTGCAAATGAGTGTATTTATCGAAATCAGTCCAATTTGGATTCAAGTAGAACATAAGGTTGACGGAAACTGGGGGGCTGGGCCTACCTGATGAGCCCCAAGAAGGGCGAAACCGGTCGTGGGCTGTCGAAGAGTTCTCAGGAACCTTGAAGATCCTGTGATATTCTGCTTCCGGGTTAGGGTCCGGATGATTCCTCTTTGCACCTTTGTATGCGGTGATAGATATGGCTTCTTACTAATGTCACTGGGGTTCCTTTTGTCAACTTCTATCCAGCTTACCTGAGCAGGTGTCTGGAGGTGTAGGCACCTCGGAATGATCACGGTGGGCTAGCTACAAATCCCTTCCCCACCCACTTTTACTCCCTTACTCAAAATAATACTTTCAAACAAATTACGGTTGTACGGCAGTGAAGCATCCTTGTTGTCCATGAAGATGGTGATGACAACGATGATGATGTAATCCGTGAACTGAAACAAGAGTGAATGGGAGGGGTGGAAAGGTCCGGCGGTAGCTCTAAGTCAAACAGTTTGGACGAAGGCCCTCAGCAAGAACCCTACTAACGTCAGCCACATCGTGACGACTCTGGCCAAGCAGGGGAAAGGTCACAGAATCCCCATCCAGGAAGTTAAACCATCCAAATTTAAAACCCCTTTCACACGGTGCTGTCAAGTCACATACCGTCCACACCATGGTGACAGTGAAGTCTGTCTGACGGGCCTGTTCGGTGAAACGGTGGCCCCGCTTGGTGGAATACGACGCGGATGACCATCAAGACTACATCTTCCTCGTGAATTTCCCCAATTTGGTTCATCCTATGACTTTCGAATTCCGAACACGCTTCAATTGTCCCAACGTACAGTGCCTTCGATTGTGAGTATCGCTCATCGCTCAAGGTTTGCAGAAAACCACAATTTAATTGAGCCCCTCAAAAAACGATCCGAAGTTTTCATAAAAGTGAAGGTTGACGAAAAACGTCTGACGTCTTGCAGTGAAACAAACCTGATCGGAAAAGTTGGCGGGAATTTTCTTTATCGCTTCCACTGCAGCTATTACAAACACACTTAGAAAGCGAAGTTTAATCTTGTTTATTCCTCTTGTATCACTCAACTTCCTAATTCGAATCTGAGCGTCAGGCAAGTCCATGTTTGAACATTCGGAGATAAAAAAGGTTATTTGATCTAAACATAACACACTACTCATTAGGTTGCTGAAAACTCTTCGAGAGCCCACGACCGATTTCGCGTTTCTAATTCGGGCTCCTCAGGTAGGTGCTGTCCCCTAGTTTCTTTTCAGTCAACCTTGTGTTCTACAGGAACTCAGATTGGACCATCACAAACGGGAGATTCAGCTGGATTCAGTTAAGTTTCCTGCCAAAACAAAATACCCGTGAAAATGGGAATATTATTTTCGAAGGTTATCTGGCTGTTTATAGACAAGGAGCACAACAACAGGCGGACCACACTTCACATCCCATAGAGTCGGTCCTAAAAACTCATTAAATCTAGGTAATCCCAATTCCTTGATTGTTAATAGCGCCGCCTGACAAAATGGTTGAGTGAACTAAGACTGAACTGTGATATGTCAACAAAATGATTCTACTTGCTGATTAATAAATCTATCTTTTTTTCGCACTTATACAGGATATAGCTTTACTCCTGATGCTTCCCAATAAATATGAAACAGCTTCTCCGTTTGTCAGCATCGATGGGCTTCGCCTACACGACGAAGTCCCTATTAAAATTTACAAAACTCACTACTAACAATCTATAAGTAGCTCAGCGGAAGAATATCTCCACAAGACGAGTGAAAACTCCTATTCACTTCTGGGTTGGCGAAAACCAACTGGGATATGCTTAAATTCCCTTTGAGCAACCTCCTATGCTGACAGTTTGCCCGTATAAAGTCATTTAATACATAACTCACAGCTTTTCGATTTGAGGGAAACGAATTACATAAGTTACATCAGACAAACAGCTTTTATCGTATCATTATGATGGAGTTAGTCAAGGCTTACTCAAATTTGCGGTACAATGGGGTTTATTAGTCGAGGCCAGCTGATTACTGGCTGCGCACACATGACTTTAACGTTTGTTTACTCGATATGTGCGTCGTGGAGACTCAACCTATCGACATCGAACTTAAATGTATTGAATCATGTCTTGACTCGTCCGCCAAGTCCACGTAGCCAATCAGACCGTGACAAAGCTCAAAAGTACTTTATTATGAGTCATGCAGGTAGCTTCCGTAGGAAGTGCACAGACCACTGGGGTCAGCAATGTCGGATTTTTTTGTCCAAGTTCTTTATATCTTACCACAAGTGCCAATGATCGAGAAGTTCTGAACTCCGACAACCTCAGCGCTAGAGGGAAGCATGAAGGAAGTTCGGAGGAATGGCAGACAGATCGATATGCGCGATTGACCTTGAGCCGAGTTCACGTCGTTTTCACAGTGCATTCTTTGATGACAAGATGGCGATTCTTTTGTGTTTTAGGCCAAAGTTAACTTTTGTGGAAAGCTGACCGTCAGAGAGCACCTGAAGGTAGGGTTCGCCGGGGCAAACATCCTCTCTATGACAAAGAGCAGGTAATTATGTCCGTACATGACTAACAACGTTTCAGATTCGTCATAATAACTTCTGAGAAAGCTGGAGCGCAGACTTATCAGTGCGTTTGGATGGTTGTTTTATGCTTCGACACTTAACATATGCACGCTCAGCGCTTCGGATATCTGAGCTCAGGTAAGCTCCACGATAGATACGTAGCGTCTAGGGCATACTCAAGTCTAAGCCGAAATTAAACGACGCTGGAAATGTTGACACACCTGTGAAACTATGGTGTCCGCTTTCAGCCTCGAGGATTCTTCGCAGTAGGTACGGATGCTAGGCTTGCAAACCTGATTGAAAAGCCACCTGGGAGCATAATTTTTTCAGAAATTGGCGATCCGCGGAGTCGAAAATGATGATTTAGTCCATGTAGCTTGTCTCCGGACGGAATAACCTTGATTTGGTGTAGTGCAAAAACTTCTCGTTATAAAGAACGATGTCCCCACGACGTTCACCGCACTTTATAACAGTTTTCACACCTACTTCCATCAAACCTTTTTGGTATAAGCATCTGGATCAATAGGTGTCTGTCACTTGGTCATTACCCTTTCTCCAGCATTTTGCGCAATTGCTTGCGAAGCTGGTTGGTGTCACATACGTTCGGTGGATTTTCGACGCATTGCCTTGACTGCAAACTTGTTTCAGATCCGAGATGATTCGTGCTATTTTGTGCCACGTTGCGATGTGCAAGGTCTTGGGGAATTTCCCAAGAAAAGTTGATTGACACAGCCAACACGGTAGAGGGCTTTGCCAATCTGCTGGAGGTGATTCGTGTAGAATCATTGTAAAGCCCCTCAGGACGGCTAGCCAGACCCGGCTATGGTACCTACATACACTGTCGAAATTTCTCCTCCACCAAGATAAGATTGAATAGAACTGCTACACTAGAGTGTATCAAGTGGCGGGTGAAGACGCTAAATTCGAAAAACGCATTTTGAAGGATTTAACCATGTCTAGTGACCTAAATTTTTATTTCATTCATGCTAAGATAGACAAGACAAATTTACACTGAAGTGTCTGTTATAACGTCTATTATAGTTTGCCGCAGATTAGGCCCACAAAATCAAGTTAAAAGCGAAGTACTGCTTAAGTTGGATCATGTAAAAGTTTAGTGGACAGCGGTATGTGGTTCCGTGGTGTAGTGGTCATCACGTCTGTCTAACACACAGAAGGTCCCCAGTTCGAGCCTGGGCGGAGCCATGCGTTTTCGCCATACTTTGGCACAATATGGCTGTACCGTCGATCGCTTTCAAAGAACATTGTGTGGCGGTTGTCTTAGCCATTAGGTCATTTACGAAGCTTTACGTCATAAGTCAATGCATAATCTCTCCACACAGTAGTTATGGTTGTTTCGGTCACCTGGGACGAAAACAAAGGCGGGGTGAATAGAGGTTTACAAACACCAAACACCGACGATGCCTTTTCTGAAAGGAACGATTTTCAGTCTGTGACCACTCCGCATTCCCTGGCTATCTAGCATAACGCAAAAGAGCAAAAATAAACAAAAAATAGTACCGACAAAAACATTGGAATGCAGCTGAAAAATTGATACCCGAAATCTTCGAGTAGTGCACACGCAACGGAAAATTCAAGCTCGCATTGGCTACCAGCACACAATATGCCGCGTTCTAGAAAATACCAAATTGTGAGGATAATCGTACTAAGTGAAAAAGTAAGAATAACTGAGCTAAGGAAGCTGTGAGACCGAATGCAGTGAGAATGGTTACCTGTGTGGATGAACCGCAAACACGATTTCTGGCGGTTCATGATGGAAGCTAGAAAGTAAAGGTAACTTTCCAACCCGATGCCCCCTCACTGGTACACGCATATTGAGAGCATTCAGTAACTGGGTTATTTTGCCCGTTTATTTTGCATTCGTCTAGTGTTAAATGCCACACAGTGCAATGTTGTATTTTTGCGTACGTACAACGTCACGGAGATGTCACCACCCCTTCAGTAGCAGGGTGGAAAATAGGTTATCTTTAGGTCATAACGATCGAACCTGCTATCTTACTGTACTTCCGAAGAAGTCCATCCACTTGCAAATGGACACCATTATCTATTGGGTAGCCAGTGATGGGAGAAAAACAATGATTCGGTGAAAGTAGGCCACCGTCCGGCAAACGGTACAATCATTTCCTGAGTGTGGGTTCACGTACAGCCACAGTTTGGAACTGTTGAGTTCTGCCCAAAAATTGAATCTGGAAGCATATTCACTTATACAAGCAAACCTAAGGAATTTTCAGTCGGCCCAAACAGATCGTAACTGCGACCAAGTGCGGAATGTGCAGATGGCCAAGGAATGTAGCAATATACCAAACTACTCACGAGTAGGCAAAAATAAATGACGAAAAAGTGCGATAGCTGACTCCTAGTTGTGACGGTTGAAAATCCCCATTACGCAATTTTTGGATCGTCGGAATTAGTAAGGTGCGGTTTAAATGAAGCACGATGCGTGACATATGAGCTTTAGGTGGTATTCAGTTGTGCAATGAGTACAGAATATTTGCAGGTTTGCAACTACCAGACTCGGCGAACAGGTAGACAGCTACCTGATCAACAACCAACCAGCCCACCCGAGCTGCAAATATTTTGACAAACAATACACCCATCGTTTACTTCAACACACCTGCGAATCACAGCTCCTGGTGCGCGCCAGAAAACCAGGATGACCGAATCCCGTTCATTGCAAACGACCTTTTATCAAGGCTTTTATCAGCCCACATTGGTTTAAGTTGTAAGCTGTACAGCCGAAGCACGTGGCGTGAATGCCTGTTTGATGGACTAACTTGGCCACAAAGCCTGTGTGTTCAGGGATCGCTGTGTAGGAAACCCTTGTGGCTGTACTGTTCTAAAGAACCAGACGCTATTCAATCTCTGACTAAATTTATGTCGCTTTGATAACAATCTGTTAGATAATGAATGCTGTTCACTTGTGTCTCGCAACAGAGCATTGGCTAATCCGGAAACATTTGCTGACGTATCGGCAGTTCCTCTCCTTGCCGTCTCGTGTGGTTTGATCGTTTCCCTGTTACTTTTTACCTTGAGAGGTTTAGTGATGTCTGACCTATATTTTCGGATCTCGATAATCTCAACTCCCCACAGAATACTGATGCTATATTTCCGCTAGTTGTAAGACTAGTTTCAGATCGATGATCTGCTGTAAACCAAGTGCCCCCGACGTGTCGCTCAGAGAAAACAGTTCAGACCACGACGTCCTCGAGCTGACCTTCAGTCATTTCAGGGAAAAATGCCGATTACCGTTTGTTCATGTGAACCTCTCATTACAGAAACATCTCCCTATTCTTGGAAGTGATCGATGCAACTAAAAGAATGACATGTGTTCACAAAACACTCAGTTCACTGACATGATGAACTAGGACAGGTCAGTTACTGAAGATGGGGGCAAAACAAGGCCAAACGATGACAGACTGGTAAATATGGGGCCCATAATACTTAAAAAAACTAACTTCCTGAACCTTGTTGTCCGTTTTTTTGAAAGTCACGATGCTTGTAGCGGCCAAATAACTGTACAAGTCGCTTCTACTCACCCAACGAATGCAGGCTAATCGTATCCATAAAATCAAGTGCACAGAGCTCTCATATACTGTGCTAAGTTACATGCCCATGACAATTATCAGACGAGTTCATCCTTCCGCTTCTCAGGTTAAAGACAACTCACCAAAGTTCTTCTAACATCTCCACCTAATCGGATTGTTGCCAAGGTCATTCATATTTGATTTTGGAACAGAAATTGCCTTGTCTAAAGACCAAACGGTATTGCAAAAAACGCGACAGCTTTGATTGTGCCAAGAATCAGTTTGCCCTGTTATAAACTTAGCTCTTCTCCCGTCGCCAAAAAAATTTGCATGACGAAGCAACGGACTGATAGACTATGGCTCTGTGAATGGCATGTATGGATGCCGAAAAAGAGGAATAACATTCCATTTGTCGATAGATACACTCATTTGCAAATCAATTTGGTTTGTGATGTGTGTAAGTATATTTATCGACATCAGTCCAATTTGGGTTCAAGTAGAACATAAGGTTGACGGGAACTCGGGGACTGCGCCTTCCTGATGAGCCCCAAGAAGGGCGAAACTGGTCGTGGGCTGTTGAAGAATTTCCAGCAGCTTAATAAGTAGTGCATTACATATATACATGTATCGCGATATCTCGAATATCGTACCAACTGGAACATGAGGCGGCCTGGTGCAGCACATTCAGTTGCCTGGAAACATCGAAAACGAGAGATTCAGCTGGGTTCCAGACGAGTCTCTCCCAAAACCAAATTGATCTGCAAACGAGTGTGTTTATCGACATCAGTCCAACTTGGGTTCAAGTAGAACATAAGGTTACCGAAAACTCGGGACTGCGCCTACCTGATGAGCCCCAAGAAGGGCATGATTTGTCGAAGAGTTTTCAACAACCTCATGAGTAGTCTGTTACCGCTAGTCTGTTTAAGGGTAGTGACCCCTGAACTGCATTCAACCTCTCCATAATGACCTCATCCGGCCGTCAGTCCTGCAACCAATGCGTTTTTCCATTTGAATTTTGGTTGTTTGGGCTCGTTACTCGATGATTTAGCGGAAAGAGTCAACTTTGCTTCGACTCTAAAGTGCCGTTGGATCCCTCATCATCCTGCTACCTGGATGATAAAAACCTCGTCTACACTGACAGACTTGCACTCAAATGAAAAGTCCAAGACGAATACAGCATGTTCAGACGGTAAGATTCAGAAGCGTCCAACGTGCGTCCTTGGTGGAGTGGTGGTAACAGAAATTACTACTCCTGAACACACTCGCGAAAAGAATACCAAAGGAACGTGTTAACCATCCGCACCCGTAGTAAAACGTACACGGATCAGCTAGTGTGCGACCATGAGGAGCACCCGGCAGATCAGGTCCAACCGAAGAAAAACAACAAAATAGATCTGGATGATATCCACTTGAGTATTTATTTGCCAGAAACTATATATCATATATATATCTTTTAGACGGTCGCGCTGACGACTGATCAGATCTTTGTCGCACTTCGGCTGTTTTTATCAAAATTTATGTACCGGCGATCGATTTTTTAAATGAAAGTTGGCGTGATCAATAAAATCAGGACACTGAGCCAGTGTGGACCCATTTAATTGGAACAACCAGAGAACTATTCATCAATGAGCAACACGAAGTGTTGTTAATCTGGCGTTTGCGCGATACAAGTCATCGGCGCACATGGACGACTGAGTACTACTCAGAGTTGCTTCTGATCACCAGAAGTGATGCGGAATGGTAGGGATGTCCCAGTAACCCTTCATTTCGGTACATTAACACACCACTGGGTTGTTCCAAATACCTCCAAATGTGCTGTGCAAAATGTTTAAGACTCATCATTTTCGAGTTTTAAGTTCCAACGCACTCAAATGAGATGAGACGATTTACAATCCGTAGATGAGCTGTACCCACAGAAACCAGAGGCGGAAATCATAAAAAATTCTTTGAATGTAAAATGGGGTGAGATGAAACGAAGTGATATAAAATCGTCTCCTTTCGATTCGCTATCCTGTCGCTTGTTGAGGGTATTTTGTTCGTATCAAGCACTAAAATGCCCCTAACTACAGTCATGGTTGTGTTTTGGAATGAGCTGCTTGATTTTTGGGGTTAAACACGGTCTTGAAGAAGAGCACGCAAGGTGGCAGAGGGAGAGCATGGCAACAATATTCATCTAGCCCTTCAAGTTGCTACAAACCAGCGGATTAAACAACACATCTTTAGCTGCTTTCAGGGGCACGTGTCGTTTGAACAGTTCTCCTGCTGTCCTGATGCAACTAATCAGGTGAATCGACACCAAAGGCAAGATTCGGGCAATGCATATCCTTGGACTTGTTCGGTTTTCAGTCCGAACACCTGACATGCTTGGCGGGCGTGTTAGCACAACTCCATCAGCGCTGGGACACACCTGAATCATCGTATCTGAACAGGTGAACGTGTCTACACTTGACCGACTTGACTGGCTTGCCAGACGCCTTGACGCCAGATGACCTGGTAACTGGTCTGGTTGAGTTGAAAACCTGGCAAGGTCATGGAGACACGCAGTCCAGTGCTTCCCCCGTTTTAATTGGAGTCACAAGAATAAGTGAGCCAGGGCAGAAGGAGACCTATTCAAACGAAAGTGCTGTGAACGTAAATTCTACAGACCTCGCAATCACATGCAAGTACCTATTTGCCCGAAATAAACTGCGCACATTCACACGAATTTACAGGCTTATCTCAGAAGCCAGGCAGTCGAAACGGTGTGCAGAGTATGTGACTCATATACTATCCTATACCGTCAGTCTACAAGTCCATCCAGGTCCATCAGTAATTTCGTCTGGTTCACCCAGACAGGAATGTTTTGAAACACTGATGCGCGGACGGCCCATGACACGGAACTATTGATTTGGACGTATCGATCTCATCCGATAGTGTTTATGTGTATGCCATCGGTTATTCAGACAAGACGTAGAAGGCCAGTTTGTCCAACACGATTGGTTGGCACACTAATTCTAACATGGAAGGTGTTTGTTTATCTGTGCATCATCCGTCGCCAGTTTAACACGGATTGCACAGGGCTGGTGATGAGCTTTGGATATTAGCGTTATTATTTTTTTCCCAAAGATTCACCAATTCAGTTAAACACTTGAGTGAAATGAATGACCTTATTCGTAAAAATTGCGAGACGAATGGTTCGCACACCGTACACATTCGTCACAGATGTTCGGTTTGTAAGCATTCAGGTAAAGCTTACTGCCGATGTACACCTGGTGTCAGTTTGACTGCAACACACCCAACTGAAATAGCGCAGGTCTTTGGATATCGTGGATACAAAATTCTGAGAAACTGTAACCATGCGACAGGTAAGGTGTGGTCCAATTCAACGACGGACGGTCGGTAATAATTGCGCCGAAACCGAATTCTACGAACTTCATCTGCGGTTGCTCAGTAGTCGTAACTGGACAGCAAACAATACATTGAATTGGGCGTGGGCAGACAGTATAGATAGGTAGACCGTGGTTCCGTGGTCCTATAACAAATTAACAGTAAATAATTATCAGAATTGAAGGAAAGCTTATGGCCAGATTGAAACTTGGGCAGTTAGCAACACAGGATAGCACAGACAGGGCAGTGTGCTATCGGACAAATTAAAGGGGAAAATGTTGTGCAGTGGGACAAAATGTTCAACAACAAGTCCAGAAATGAATGTGAATAAATCGAGTAATGAAGACAGTTAATATGGAAAAACAGTCGATATAGAGTCGACTTTGCATATAACATAGAGTAGTTCAATAAATACATTGATTTGCAAATCAGTTTGATTTTGTGAGAGACTCACCTGGAACCCAGCTGACTCGCCCGTTTGTGGTGTTTCCAGGCAACTGAATGTGCTGCACCAGACCGTCTCATGTTTCAGTTGCTACGATATTCGAGATATCACGATACATGTATATACGTAATGCACTACTCATCAGGTTGCTGAAAATTCTTCGACAGCCCACGACTGGTTTCGCCCTTCTTGGGGCTCATCAGGTAGGCGAAGTCCCCGAATTCCCGTCAACCTTATGTTCTACTTGAACCCAAATTGCATGAAATTAGCGAAATGTACCCATTTGCAAACAAATTTGGTTTTTCGAGAGACTTACCTAGAACCCAGCTGAAGCTCCCATTTATGATCTCGAGGAATTTTCAGCAACCTTATGAGTATTGCACTACGTCTATACATGTATCGCTTCAGCTGGGTTCTAGGTAAGTCTCTCGAAAAACCAAATTTGTTTGCAAATGAGTGTATTTATCGAAATCAGTCCAATCTGTGTTCAAGTAGAACACCGGAACCTCGGAGACTGCACCTGCCTGATGCGCCCGGAGAAGAGCGAAACCGGTCGTAGGCTGTCGAAGAACTTTCGGCAACCTTATGAGTAGTGCATTACGTAAACAGAATAGTTCAGTCTTGAAACTTGAACAGTCATCCGAAGGGTAATGTATTGATCTGGGGAATAGGGAAACATAAATAATTACGTCACGTAATTAACAGTTATATTATATTGTATTATATATTATATGGAAATCTACGGTACATGTTGTATCTGATTAAATGTTATTAGCGTACGAATACTGCATTGCTTAACATATCGAACCATAAACACACCTAAGAGAAGCGCACTCAAATGGTCTGTTTGACATTTTAGAGCTCACCAGTTCACTTCTTCCAGTCCGAGTTAGCTTTCAGCCAGCTTTCTAGAAGGACTGCGGCATCGTCATTCACCTTTTGGCTCTTTTGGTTCGTGCTTTTCGGAGCCGAGTGTCCTCTCTGTACCGTTTGCCAGGATTTTAATTCTGCGGAACTACACATGAGCACATAAGAACGGTACAGCGAAGTCATTGAAGGGTGTTTTATCAAACCTCTCGACATCACACAGAAAAACATGGTTTTCGTTAACGTTCTTCCCTCCCAATCCAGGTTGTTCTCGTTTGTTTGCCCCAGAAAGTGCTATGTGGTGGATTACTCGGTCAAAATATTTAGGTTAGGTCTACTTGTTAACAGTCGGATATTCGGCAAGAGGGAAATTTCAGAGAAGCAACTGTTCTACACACTGAAGGTAGTCATTTTCTTCTAGTTATTTGTTCCGCATTTCCTATGGATTGGAAAGCTAGATACATGTTACCGTCAACTGATTGTAGAAATCCTTGAAAAAGGCTACCCACGTCAAACAAAATTTCGGATTAGAACATCTTATTTTACTACGCTGTGTTTCGACTTTAAAAATTTCATCTAATGCACCAATACGCTCATTCTTTTTGATAAAATTCGAGCTGAATTTGTTCTGGCACTCCTGGGGTTATCGTATGTTCACAGAAACTGGTGATAAACTGGTAGATGCCTATTTTTTACGGTCCAGACCTGTCCTGAAGAGCTCTCAGCGATTACGGGTTCTCACTGGGTGAGAACAACGACTACATGTCTCCGGGCGTACTGCATTAAAATATTCTGCGTACTCGATAAAGCCTATTCACCCCTGATTTTCGCAGATTTTTCAGACGATGCGGCATCTTCGTTAGTGCCCTGAGATGGTCCCTGTGGTCGTTCAGCACACTATCCACCTGAACAAAGGTTTCGGGGATCCCAGCGATAACTTTTTGGCTGCCTTAAGGAATAGTGCTGAGGCATAGTGTATCTCGAAATCCGCCAACACTGCTTTATGAGTGCTGGTGGCCGTGGTGTGTTTGGCTTCTTGGGTCAGTTCTACTTGGTTGTATGAATGCTCGAAATCCATCTGCCATCCATCTACCACCTATATACATGATTTCGAAGAGAATACCTATTGACCTTTAGTTTGACAATGAATGCAAATGTGGAGTAGTGTTCGATAGGTCGAATGTCGGGGATTACTCAGGGATACCTCTTGTTTGTGTGTGTGCCATACAATACAACGGCAGCGGCAGTGCATGCACCTGGTCTGGACACTCCTCATCATCTAGAGTAAATCTACTCCCAGTATATGAATAGATGGATTGTATCAGACTGTTGGGGTCGTCAGTATTGAACAGTGCATTCGAATCGCTTATGTAGCGTCATCATCATCATCAGCTGTAAGAAACCGTGTACTTGTTGTACAGTGGTTGTAGCTGCCACAGTTTCGTCCGCCGATGATTTGGGGAGGTGAAGTAGGTAGCTGCGCATTGGAGGCGCAAGCTGCGTAAATACACCACTGTCAATGTCAATGTCAGTAGGTCGGGAGGCAGCTTTAGGTCGTGTGTAGCGTGTAGCGTGTCAGAAACGAATTCAATCCCAGTCTTGCTCACGTAGATCAAGGTTGTTCTGGGGAGGGAAAGAAGGACGGCGGGAAGGAAGGGAGGAAGACAAACGGGTTGCTGGAAGATCTATGACGACCCACGGTCGATCTTGTCCTTCGGAAGGTTCACCTGCTAGGCGTAGTCCCCAAGCTGACGACAGTCTTATGTTCTAGTTGAACCCAAAATGTAAGCCATTCGCGAACTACAATCATTTGGTTTTAACGGGAAACTCAACCAAATCCGCAAGAACACTAAAAACGAGAGATTCAAGTGGATGCATGTGAGTTCACAGTTAAAAGCAGATTGATGTGCAAATGGGTGTAGTTAGAAAAAGGGATTTTTCAAAGTGAAAACACAGCGAAGTGGAATAAGATGTTGTAATCCGAATTGATTGTAGGCATTCTCGGAAAAGGTGCTCACGGCGACCGAAACTTCGGATTATAACATCCTATTCCACTACCCTGTGTTTTCACTTTAAAAAAAATTCCATGTTATATATCACTTGGCGCTCCATCTTCTTAGCACTGTCTGTTATATCTAACTGCTGTTCGCACTCCAGTGCCTGGTGTCAGAAAAAGAACTCGCCAGCGAGGAACGCAACAGTTTTATTGCAACCAGCGAGTGCATGCGAGTGCAAAAGTCACAACAACCCCGCGCTATTTAAAGGACACTTTCTGACATTGATCCAGGCTGTCTGATAAGCGTTTAGTGAACACCAATCAACATCGATCGTGCTTCTATGAAATGCCTGAACACTGATCATATTCGGTCGTGCTTCTGTGGCGTGCTCGTCAGCTTTTGCTCAATTGATTGAATGACTCACTAGCCTGGATGCTTGCCGGCTTCCCTATTGAGATTTTGGTGGAGTTTGAGGGTCTCAGTAGGTTCCGGGCGTTCTGGGGTTGTTTCAGAAATCTGACCATCCCGGAGCATTTTACCTCATTAAAATGTAAGTTTAATACTGGTGGATATATTTGGAATAGGTTACTAGTATTCAGTGGGACGTACCGTGAGTAAACAGGCTTTATACTTGTATATGGTGTTTGCGCGATTTTCACGAAGATTTATCAGATTCAAGTGGTTTCGCGGCCCTCAGGGCCCAGGTAACTAAATAGTTGATATCACGAACTTCCTTTTTGATGAACACTTTCAAATTGATTACCGGCCTCCATCTTGGAGATTGTGTACACATGTCGTTTCATCAAGCAAAATGGCGTCAAACAGGATTCTTGGCCCATCTTCTAGAATTAGAGTTCTTCGTTCCCGGACATCTGAAGGTTGAAGCCGGAACTTGCTCACTTCAGTTTCTCAGCTGAAAAAAATCATGCCCCAAAGTGCAACCAACTGCTAGTGCTTCGTTTACCGAAGATAAGGAGGATGACTGGATGAAAGCTATGCTTTGGATGAGATAGTCCAATCTGTGCACTGGAGACAAACTCCAGTATGACAGGAAGTGAGGGCCACTCAGTAAATGCGATATCTTTGACGCTGCTTGACAGCCACATCTGTCACAGTCCCTAAGCGTTGATTATCACGTCGTATTGTTTCCATCCGGGAGAGAGAGCAGTTGTCAAAGCAAATAATTTGACTGGTAAGGGCTTTCATGCTCCGTCGCCAATTCATGGATGCGGTCGTCTCCAGCCTCTACAAGGCTGAGCGAATTTAGCTCCACGAGGCACATTGTCTTTTGGTGTGTAATGTTCATGGCTTGACCAGCGCAACCTGCGGATTGTGGACAGCTGATCCACCGAGGGAGAGTGAACTTTCCCGAAAACACTCTGGGTTACTTCAGTATTGCTTAACTGATTTCTCATCCAGACCCACAACCGCGTTTCTAGTTGCCACAGCTTCGTTCACCGAGGATAAGGAGACTAGGCAAATGGGAGCCGCGCGTTTGAGGCGACGGCCCTATAAGTTAGTTGACCTAAAACGGTTTCGGTTGCCCGGCATGGCAGGAATCTGGGGCTACGCAGTAAAAAAGATTTTTTAATGCGAGAGTGCCATTAGCTGCGTGACACAGCTCCATCTATCGGGGACAATAAACATTAATGTGTCCCGTCCCACAGTCACCATCCAGGGAGACGGCTGTTTCCAAAGCGGTTGAGGTGACCGGTAGGGGATTTCATGTCATGGAGTGACGGATTCTGGATCGTCTTCATCCGAAAAGGGTGACCGCGGAGTGCCGCCTAACCTCTAGGCTTCCAACGTGTCAGTGAAGTCTGAATGAAAGATCTAGTGGTATCTAGGTGAACATTAGAAGCAACAAAGTAAACATGAGGGGGGAAAAATCGAATCTTTTCCAGAAACCACCCCATTAATACGAAAAGTGCATATGCGAAAAGTTGGGCCCCGCCACCTTTTGCCAGCTCTAATTTAATGTACGCAAACAACCTTGACCTATTTCGGATGAAAACAATTCCTTATCCGCATCTAGGCTCATTTTGTGCAAAACGTTTCTCCGTTCGGACGTACAACCTTAAATGAACTTTCTGACGCTTTCAACTCTCACTCATGACAAGGAAACGGCAATGCGTTATTTTGCAAAGCCACAGAGTGATCCATCAGCAACGTTTATGCAACAGTGGCCACTAAATGATACCTTCAACTGTTTCTGACAGGTGGAGGTGTAATGCCCGACAGTGTCGGTAAGAAATCGGTCTCGGAAAGGGGAATTGGCTGGAGCGGTCTAGGATTGGGTTTAGGACAGTAATTCTATTCATTTATTGCTGCTCCAAAATGTTGGCGGCTTTTGCAGAATCCAACAGTTATCGGCGGCCCAGGTCTACACGTCGAGATCGATGAAACGCTAATATCTCGCCGTAAAAAAGACATTTAAACCTAGAACATTCGTTCAACCAGGTCAGTGGGAGAACAAGATTGAATCAAGCGATCAAAGGTCCTGATCATGGGTGGAGGTGAAACCGAAGTGACGAAGAATGAACAAGTCGAGGATTCGGACAAAGGTGAGCTTTAGGTTTCAAAACATTCTCCGAATTAAGCTCGAATTTTGAGGTTAAGAGAGAAGTGGTATGCACAAGTTTTTACAGTTTCAAGCAGTTGCTCATACTCATGGAGGCTACCTAGTATGCTCACGTGACATGCACCGGCAGTCGAGGAAACGGATGGGTTCCGCACACTACTGTTTAGAGATTCGAAAAGTAACTTCGTCATTATACGGATTTTTGTCCAGATGGTAGACTGGGGATAACTTAAAGTGTAAGATTTTTATAGAAATTCAGTCAAACGAAGATACTTTACTTATTTACACCATTTTTACTAGGTGAATCAAAAATTTACTGAATTACAACTTTTCTTAGATGCGGAATTTTTCAGCGAATTAATATATTTACTTTGATTGGGTGGCAGGAATTTGTCTGTAAAAGCATTGGGGTGAAACACAGTTTGTAAACATTTCATTGATTTTAGAAATTATCTTTGGGGATGAAATTTTCATAAGTTTAGTATCATCCTTGAAAATCGGCTGTGCTTTTTCAAAAAATCCAGTAAACTGCCTTGTGGCTCAGCCATCTTCCAGCAAAATACGATAGACAAAAATTTTTTCGACGCTTTGACTAGGTTGACGGACCATTGGCTGTGTTGGTCGGAGCTGACTGTAGTTTGATTTCAAACCAGAAAGTGATGACACAGTGGCCTCGAATAAACTGGAGAACTTGCGGCTACAGGGCGCATTGGCCGTCCAGAATGACCGCCACCCATCCAGACTACGAACCAAACGATTACAAGCTATTAAATACGAAAGCAAACATCATGCACGCACAGTTTTAAACAGTGAAAATTCCCGAGCGTCCTCTTGCACTTTCTGGACTTTCTTTGAATATTAAACAATCATAAATGAACGATGTAAATTAGCCCCATAATTTTCATAGTAACCTTCATCTTTCGTCAGTTACTGGGGCAACAAGCTACTTGCATGCTTTATCAGTAGTATACACCGTTACAGTTCCAGGAGATCAACAACGAAAAGGTGAGGACATTCAGTGACGACTGAGGTTTCCGAAACCAAATCAGACATGGAAAATCTAGAGAATTCATTGCCTGACACGTTGAATCCGTTCAGAACGCCAGTACTGTGTCGTCTGAAAAAGCCCACTCTAGCCTTGGAACAAGGCAGATATAAGTAGTATATGAATGATCAACCAATTGAGTGAGTTTAGCTGTTGCAAACTCCTCTCCTTCGATATTTCGTAATAGCTAATTAGTGATTCCCCCATTACAATTAAACCTGAACAGGGGTGACAGAGTGTCGAATCTATTCGACTCCATTGGTTGCGAATATTCTACATCTATTGTTTTCAATGGCGAAAGTTTATTGGTAGTTTGAGGGTGGGGCTGGTTACCAAGCTGAATCCGCTGAAACCAGAACCTTTTTCCAGAAACAGCGCACTTATGACGAGAAGAAATCATGAATCCTTCCTACACGTATGACCGCACCTAAAAGACATCACACATCTCCCTGCTAACCCAGTTCGCTCGCTTGGATTCACATTTATCACGCTAGCATTTTCACAAAAACAACATCAAGGAGATGGTGAGTAACCTTCGATTTTGTGTTCAATCCAACCGGACCATCGTTCGACTTGTTCGGAAGCACTGGAAGGCGAGTAGCACCCACAGCACCCAAGCGTTTCGTGATTTCTTTCATACCCTTCTGCTAGGTCAAGGGTATGAAAGAAATCACGAAACGCTTGGGTGCTGTCGGTGCTACTCGCCTTCCAGTGCTTCCGAACAAGTCGAACGCCTGGTTGGAGACGCTGCAAGATATGGCTGCCAACCGATGTTAGTGACGTTCTTGTTGTCAGTTTTTATCCAGATTACCTGAATGAGTGTTTGGAGGTGTAGGTACCTCAGAATGATAGTAGTAAGGCAGCAGTAAGTCCCCTCCCCGTCCAGCTTTATTCTTTTCTTCACAATAAGGCTTTTAAATAAACCATGGTTGTGCGGCAGCGAAGCATCGGTGTTGAACACTGATGTCATGCTGTCGATGATGATGATGATGATGATTATCGGAAGCACTTTCTGAGGTATCTAGGTCATCTAGTGCGTGTTATAGACCATTTTGGATCCAACCATGTCAGTCTTATGGAAAACAGGATTCGAATATTCGATTTATACACTCACCTGGATACCAATTTGGTTTCGATGGGAGAATCACCTGGAACCCAGCTGATACACTCGTTTATGATGTTTCCAGGCAACTGAATGTGCAGCACCAGGCCGTCTCATGTTTCAGTGGTACGATATTCGAGATTCAGCTAGGTTCCAGGTGAGTCACCGATAAAAAGCCAAGCTGGTATGCAGATGAGTGTATAGGTCAAATTTCGTGAAATTTGTTTCAAGGCTGACGGAAACTCAAAAACTGTGTCCACCTGATCAATTCCAAGAAGCACGGAACCGTTTCAGGACTGCTGAAGAGTTTTCAGCAATTGTATGTGTAGTGTTTTGTGTCTATACAATGGATCTAAACAATTTTTCCTGACTTTTTAGAGTAATTTGGGTTCACAGAGAAAGGAAAGGGAGTTTACGAATTCTATAACCGTTCGATCCAGAGAGGCTTTCAACTCCAGCGACATTAGCCGGATTCACTTCACCACACCTTGGCTATTTCCTTCGAATAGTTACAGGCAACACTGGACATCAGGTTTTTAAGTAACTGCAGAGATTTTCGCTGCCTTCTACGTCGTGCCAATGTTCCAGCTTTCCGATTGGTCGGTCCTGGGAACCAATCATCAGTCGGCTGTCTATCTCGGTTATCGACAATAATTGGTCCGAACAAGCAACAGGCCTTTGTGCTTGGAAATGAACTTCGGTGCTGGTCAGAAAGGTATCGACCTACATCTCCATTTATACGGAGCCGTGCGACCACGAACTTTGTTCGAATTGGCCCACAGTCGGAACATACCCATTCCTTACACTACACCAGAGGAACTGGAGCAGGCCCTGTTACCAACAAAGCCGTACAAACTAGCAAATTTTTTGAAGGGTTTCTACCTGCTATTACCTATTCTCGCTGGTGATAAGGTAAGCTAACCTGTGGTGGTATGCGGTTTCGTGTACGCACAGGGAACCAGTTAAGTTATTTAAGAAAACGCGAGAAATTTGTGCGGATCAATGTACATTTTTTTTCATGGTGGAACTAATTGGTCTAACAATCTGTACCAGATATCCTAGACAAATCAGAGGTATTTTCCTAGCGGAAAACCACTTATAAGTTTGTTGAAAACTTGTCACACTCGTTCAGTTACAACACCTTTGCGGAGCCTTGCTGCCATACCACTAAAGGGAGGCACTAGTGATGAGATACTGCCAGGTTGCCCAAGCCTAGAAAAGGACAGCCGAGATGATGAGGTCGGGTTTGAATCATCGACTTTGAGGTCTGTACGTTGGGGCCTTAACCACTGAACTATCTCGAGCTCAATAGCTTACGACCGTTTTGCTTAGTGCTTAACAGGTAGGCGCAGTGTCTAGCAATAACCTAAACAGTTCTAAGTGGGCCTGCTTGCTTAGTCCTCTTATCAACTGAAAACACGGGGAGGTGCGCTAACCCAACTCGGCACATCACACCGCATCCTCATTTTGTCCAGTCAACCAAACGCCAAAAAACAAAAGTGCTGACGCTCGAAAAGTGCATGTCCTTGACTAAACGAGAATGACTGCAGTCAGTCAACCGAAACTTCACCCTTTCCTTTTTGCTATGCAAATGAGTGTAGTTCGTCAATTTGGCGCAATTTGGGTTCAAGTAGAACATAAAGTTGACGGATTTTCGGGGACTGTGCCTACCTGATAAGCCCGAAGTGGAAGGTCGAAACCGATCGTGGACTGTCCAAGAGTTTTCAGCTACCCTATGAGTAGTGCATTACGTTTTCCAGTCCTAAGGTTGTTCATCAATAGATTGCCTCTGTTAGATTAAATTCAGCCCGTTATTCTTCGGAACATTACTGTTCAGCAACAGAGTTTGTGGTCAATTTTATCTCAAAATTATCAAAGTCTAACTGAATGCTCATCCCATCGACAGCACACGACCGGTTTTACCCTTCTTGGGGCTCATCATGTAGGCTCGAGCCCCGAGTTTCCGTGAACCTTATGATCTACTTGAACCCAAATTGGACTGATTTCGATAAATAAACTCATTTGCAAAT
>CM030373.1:1686626-1908778 GCA_003604175.2 Clonorchis sinensis | reverse complement strand
GTTTATGATGTTTCCAGGCAACTGAATGTGCAGCACCAGGCCGTCTCATGTTTCAGTTGGTACGATATTCGAGATTCAGCTAGGTTCCAGGTGAGTCACCGATAAAAAGCCAAGCTGGTATGCAGATGAGTGTATAGGTCAAATTTCGTGAAATTTGTTTCAAGGCTGACGGAAACTCAAAAACTGTGTCCACCTGATCAATTCCAAGAAGCACGGAACCGTTTCAGGACTGCTGAAGAGTTTTCAGCAATTGTATGTGTAGTGTTTTGTGTCTATACAATGGATCTAAACAATTTTTCCTGACTTTTTAGAGTAATTTGGGTTCACAGAGAAAGGAAAGGGAGTTTACGAATTCTATAACCGTTCGATCCAGAGAGGCTTTCAACTCCAGCGACATTAGCCGGATTCACTTCACCACACCTTGGCTATTTCCTTCGAATAGTTACAGGCAACACTGGACATCAGGTTTTTAAGTAACTGCAGAGATTTTCGCTGCCTTCTACGTCGTGCCAATGTTCCAGCTTTCCGATTGGTCGGTCCTGGGAACCAATCATCAGTCGGCTGTCTATCTCGGTTATCGACAATAATTGGTCCGAACAAGCAACAGGCCTTTGTGCTTGGA
Organism: Clonorchis sinensis; assembly: GCA_003604175.2. Lineage (NCBI taxonomy): Eukaryota > Metazoa > Platyhelminthes > Trematoda > Opisthorchiida > Opisthorchiidae > Clonorchis > Clonorchis sinensis. The sequence continues at coordinate 1,908,156 of CM030373.1, read as the reverse complement.
AATGAACTTCGGTGCTGGTCAGAAAGGTATCGACCTACATCTCCATTTATACGGAGCCGTGCGACCACGAACTTTGTTCGAATTGGCCCACAGTCGGAACATACCCATTCCTTACACTACACCAGAGGAACTGGAGCAGGCCCTGTTACCAACAAAGCCGTACAAACTAGCAAATTTTTTGAAGGGTTTCTACCTGCTATTACCTATTCTCGCTGGTGATAAGGTAAGCTAACCTGTGGTGGTATGCGGTTTCGTGTACGCACAGGGAACCAGTTAAATTATTTAAGAAAACGCGAGAAATTTGTGCGGATCAATGTACATTTTTTTTCATGGTGGAACTAATTGGTCTAACAATCTGTACCAGATATCCTAGACAAATCAGAGGTATTTTCCTAGCGGAAAACCACTTATAAGTTTGTTGAAAACTTGTCACACTCGTTCAGTTACAACACCTCTTCGGAGCCTTGCTGCCATACCACTAAAGAGAGACACTAGTGATGAGATTCTGCCAGGTTGCCCAAGCCTAGAAAAGGACAGTCGAGATGATGAGGTCGGGTTTGAATCATCGACTTTGAGGTCTGTACGTTGGGGCCTTAACCACTGAACTATCTCGAGCTCAATAGCTTACGACCATTTTGCTTAGTGCTTAACAGGTAGGCGCAGTGTCCACCAATAAACTAAACAGTCCTATTTGAGCCTGCTTGCTTAGTCCTCTTATCAAGTGAAAACACGTAGAGGTGCGCTATCTTAACTCGGCACATCACACCGCATCCTCATTTTGTCCAGTCAACCAAACGCCAAAAAACAAAAGTGCTGACGCTCGAAAAGTGCATGTCCTTGACTAAACGAGAATGACTGCAGTCAGTCAACCGAAACTTCACCCTTTCCTTTTTGCTATGCAAATGAGTGTATTTTGTCAATTTGGCGCAATTTGGGTTCAAGTAGAACATAAAGTTGACGGATTTTCGGGGACTGTGCCTACCTGATAAGCCCGAAGTGGAAGGTCGAAACCGATCGTGGACTGTCCAAGAGTTTTCAGCTACCCTATGAGTAGTGCATTACGTTTTCCAGTCCTAAGGTTGTTCATCAATAGATTGCCTCTGTTAGATTAAATTCAGCCCGTTATTCTTCGGAACATTACTGTTCAGCAACAGAGTTTGTGGTCAATTTTATCTCAAAATTATCAAAGTCTAACTGAATGCTCATCCCATCGACAGCACACGACCGGTTTTACCCTTCTTGGGGCTCATCATGTAGGCTCGAGCCCCGAGTTTCCGTGAACCTTATGATCTACTTGAACCCAAATTGGACTGATTTCGATAAATAAACTCATTTGCAAATCAATTTCGTTTTCACGGGAGACCCACCAGGAACTTAGCCGAATATCTCGTTTATGATGTTTTTGAAAACCAAATTGATTTGCAAATGAGAAACATCATAAACGAGAGACCCACCTAGGTTCCAGATGAGTCTCCAGTCAAAACCCAATTGATGTGCAAATGAGTGTATTTGTCGGAAACATATCTCACCTTTGCTAGTGTGAACAGGTTTTTGGGAAATTTGCTAGAGATTTCGTCTTGTAAGCTGAAAGGCCGAGGAGCACTGTAATCTGCTTCATTCTCTTTGGAACTCATCAGCTGTGCGCAGCTTACGAAACTGTAGCAGGGGATAAAGGGGCGACCTTCGTTTAGCTGTTTGAGCACAACCGTTCGGCCATGAGCGGCTGGTCAGCGGTGTGATTGGCTGTCACTCAGATAGAACATAACACTACTCATCTTTCAGTCATGAAAACCACGTCACGTGGTCACGTATTGACTGGCTCCTCTAGTGACGACTTCTTTGAAGGAAGTTCCACTCATCTTAGTCTTGCTCATTATCCGCTAGTGAGAGTTAAGTGGTGAGTTTCCTTTTGGTTATTATTTGTTCCAGGGCATGCGGCTGATGAGTCCACCAGGAGGGCTAAAGGGGAGAAAAGCAAATGCTAACAAGATATCTAAACCGGTTTTGAAAGCGATCTGTCACGGGGTCCAAATGCAAACGAGTAGGTTGTCCTCCTTCAAAACGGAACTGGTTTTCCGGAACTTTGAGTGACGCGTAGGTTCGCCAATCCCGAATATCAAAAGGAAGAATTAGGTTCGTATTTCTACGGTACTATTTACATCAGGGTAAACAAATGCGTACAACAAACCTCAGTTGTTCACGTTCGTAGCATCAACAAGTTCACAGGTCTGTCACTGACCGGCACAGTGCAGTGTCAACGTCCGCACACCAAACAACGGCGAGCGGAATGGTGACTCAGTAGCGTGGGTTGCGGTCGTCCTTTCCGACGATAGTCTCGTGATTCTCATTAGACGTGCGATCACACGGAACTCATGAGATAACAAGTCAAGGCAGGCTCAGCAAACGGGACATGAACGCGCATGGATAAGTAGGTCAACAGCACACATACACACAGACACATGCCAATACACAAGTGTCGGACGAGACGGCCTCTGCGGCAAGGCGATTGACGGGTACGAATAAGCAAAACAACTGGAGACCAAAAGTACATAGATGGGCGAAGCAAATGAATGGGGGAACTATCATGAGGTTAAGTTGGATTCAACAGTACCACTGCCGTTTAAGATCGTCTTTCCGCTTCAAAACAGCCTGTGTAACAGGAAGAGATATCCCGTTATACTAGGGCACGTTTTTGCCTGATATTCTGAACATTCGAACCTATGGATAGTAGCCAAATCAGCTCTGTTGCACCCGTCAACTTGGTTTAACAATGATCTTCAATAGTAGTCCGAAAGCAATTTCATACTAGGTCCGTCGAGGCTGGATCATCATCATCATTCAGCTGTAGCACCCTTTCGGTGCCTAGCTGCCATGCCACCCGAGGGAAGCACGAGGGCTGGGATACTGCCAGGTTGCCCAAGCCTAGACAGGGGAAGTCGAGAGGCCGAGGTTGGGTTCGAACCACGGACCTTCCGGTCAGTAAATTCGCGCTCCACCCACTTGGGCCATCTCGCCCCAAGGCTGGAGGATTTCGGTTTATTTGAAACTCGCAAACAATATGCTAAATGTACTTCCGTCTGCACAGAAACGGTGAAGGTTGTCACACCCTTGGCTGATGTGTGGCCTGACGGCCCTTCCGATTGATTATGGCGTGCCTGGTGTGAATGTCCAAAACGTACGTGCAGCAGTGTTGTGCTGTTGTGCTTCTCCATCAGTATTAGGCTAGACTACCTGACAAACATAAAGCGCAATCGTCCAGATTGTTTACGGCGCCGATACGCTCAATGTGCGCATACTCGAATTGTGCGCGTTTTTTGCGTTTTGACGGGAGAATCAACTGATCCAACCGGATCCCCCGTTTTTTATGGTCCACTTCGCATAAATGTGCTGCATCAGACCGACTCTTGTTTCAGCTGGCACGACACGACAAGTTGTCCAAACGCAACACTACTCATAAGGTCGCTGAAAACGCACCGACAGCCCACGACTGATTTCACCCTTTTTGGGTCTCATCACGTACATAGTGTATTGCGATAACTTCAATTGATGCCAGATGGAACATGAGGCGGCCTGAAGCAGCCCATTTAAGTGAAGCGGACCACCATAAACGGGGGAGACTTAGCTGGTCTGAGTTGTGTTTCCTGTCAGAACCCAATTCGTGTGAAAATTATATTGTTTCTCGAAATCTATTCCGTTTAGGTTCAGGTAGAACATAAAGTCGAGGGAACCTGGGAGAGTGCTCCTACCTAATGAACCTCAAGAAGGGCGGAGTCGTCGTAAGCTATCAAGGATTTTTCAGCAATCTCATGAGTAGTGAGTTAAGTTTCTTCCGCTGGGCATCAAAACTGAGACCGTGTGTATGTACACTGTATACTCTTGTGTACAGTGCTGAGACTATGCTGACTGACTGTTTACAGTCTTCTACACCGTTGCTATAAGCAAACGATCGAAAGAGTCCCCAAAAAGTCTGAATACTTGTTCACTTAGATTTCCTGACATGTGAAAACTTTCTGGTCACAAATGGATATCGAACGGATGAGGTGATCTTCAGAGAAAGTCTAGATGACGTCCACCTTAGAACTAGCATGTCACTTGGACTAATTTGGGTAAAATTAAACAAGCTGATAGCACTTTGCAATTCAGGTCTATAAATCATGCATCTAGCGTACTCTGAACACACCTCTAGTTTTTTGTAAGTCACGCGTGGTCTTCCTTGCAAACTGATAAGCGGATATTACCTCAGTTAGTTTCAGACTACTCATTCAGGTTGCTTTGGTTTGCCCGCTAACCCATTCCAATGCTGTTTTTTGGCGTTCCACTCTCTGACCACTTTTTCTGTAAGTCGAATAAAAAAGCGCCCGCTTTTTTGAGATGGTCTGTCCTATAAGGCCGTTCGCAACTTACTGCACTCCAGTGAACGTCCTTCTACAAGGAGGGAACTTTATTAACCGCATTTTTTACCGTTTCTCCTGATACTAGCGTAAGGGGAAAAGCCCTGGCCACAGAACTGTTCATCTGGAGAGACCAACCAAACGGTTATAAACTATTGGACAGGAAAGTAAACTTCTCATATGCACCTTATTTTAAAAAACCGAACCTCCTCACACGTCTTCTTAAAATTTCGTGGATTTTCATTGACTATCACGCAATTGTAAACGAACGCTGCAAAGCATTTCCGCATGTTCTGTAGTAAACCCCATGGAGGTGCATCTTCCATTAGACACGAGGCGGAGTTACTTGAAAATCACATGCTACTTGCGTGCCTCATCAGTAGTATCCGCCATTACACTAGTACTCTTAGTGTTGTCTTATTGTCAGCTGACAGTGATGAAACATGAAGCTTATTTCATTCAACTAGGCATGCAGTTTTGCTGAATACAGACGTTTTAGTTTCAAGTTTTCCTGTAGCGTCTTGTTGATGGGCGGAATGCCAGTACCAAAGAACAGGAAATTTATAAAGCAGGACTTGACACCAATTATCGGGTCCGCTATTTCACGCACATGAATATGCAAAGATTAATCAAATTGCTGTCTTTTTAAAGCTCACAAATCAACAGGTAATTTGATCGCGGAAAACTTCCATCACCGTCAACCAAGTCGGCTCGGTCACGTGCTACGCATGCCAAAACATTATTCAGCGAGACAAGAGTTGTTCTTCGTGTCTCCTTCAGAATGGCCCAAACGGCGAAGTGAACAACAACATATGACTTTACAGAAGGGTATGAAAAAGACTGCCAGGAGTTTAGGTGCTCTTGGTATAGTCCGCCTTCCAATGTGGAGGTCCTCGTGACCCTCCTTCAGTTGCAAGGAGACTTTGCAAGAAACGATGGTTCGGAGATGCCAGTAACGTTTGTGCTCTCAGTTTCTTCACGGATAAACTGATTGAGAGCTTGTAGGGGCATGTACGGCAGTGAAGCCTGAGTGTCAACACTGCTGTTTCTGTCTTTGATGGGGATGAGGATGGCATAAATTTTTCAGAAAGACAGCGTACTTATCAATCTATCATGATTTTAACAGGTACAGTTATGGGAGTCGTTGTCCTTTGATACCGTCTCCAAACAGGAGAGGGAGTTTACAGTGATGTTTACGACACTCATTGATGACAAGGAAGAAATTCTGCGGCATGACACACTACTCATAAGGTTGCGGAAAACTCTTCCACAGCTCATGACCAGTTTCATCCTTCGTCTTTGATCTCATCAGGTAGGCACAGTTCCCAAGTTTCCGTCAACTTTGTGTTCTACCACCCAGCACTCTAAGCTGTTTTTTCTTACCGGGCGTGCAGCGGAACTTCATATCACACACACGTACGAGATGGCTTAGTAGGTAGAGCGCGAATTTACTGGTCGGAAGGTCCGTGGTTCGAACCCGACCTCTGCCTCTCGACTTCCCCTGTCTAGGCTTGGGCAACTTGGCAGTATATCAGCCCTTGCGCTTCCTTCGGGTGGCATGGCAGCTGGGCACCGAAATGGGGTTACAGCCGAACGATTACACGTGTACCTAGCGGAATATTAGCGTCACGTGTTTCTCAGTTATTAGAATCCATGGCAGAATTTCAAGCGATTGTTTATAATGTTTGCCTTTCTATCAAATTCAAGACAACAAGTTGTCGTAAGGGATGGAACGATGAAAATGTACTCTAGTATAGGCTGGTTGTTTGAAGTTCCAGACTTTTGCAGCTTAAGGAAACCTTGCCAACGGTTATTCGTCATCTTGCACATAACATATCCCCCCACTTTTTACCCGAACTAATTCGCTCATGTCCTCATACGCATTTGGATCGGACTGGTAGATTTGTCTGAATAACACATGTGGCTGTCTCCGTCGCCACTCGGGAATCCGGAGCTGTACTGAGGGCCGATGGAATGTCTTTGGCTAAGATAAACTAATAGGCTGATTGATGACATACATACATACCTACCGTCTGCGCTTTGCCCAGCCAGGATACACATTTCTCATCGATATGCATAAGCATTCGGGGCTATTTTGAAAACAGGTAGTCGAGGTATCCATCCGGGAACAAAATGATCCCTTTTTACCTTTGTTACGAAAAAAACGGACTAAATGTTTACGGTCATCAATTCTTGATCAGACAGGCGTTGGCACTTGAGTAGCCTTTTGCTGCTTTTGAGTAATACGCCTCAAAGTTACAAATCAGACGAACCAGCTGACATGACGTCCAAGGGTAAAACCAAAAGTATATATATATATACATAATCGATTCACGGGTGACAGTATACTTGGAGTGTTATTGCGTAGATCACGTGAACTTCAGATCCCGGCTACAGACTACCCGTAAAAAAGGAAGATGTCTGAAACTGATCAAGATGACTTAGTTTCGGAGGGGCTTGGTAAACAACTGATAGACAGCATTCCCCATTTGACACAAAAGCTTCGTCGGGTCAGGTGAGGAAGCAGATGGAGAACTAATCCACAGTTTCATCCTTTCCGAGGCTCTGAGTCTGAAATAATTAATCTCTGACTTAAAAAGTGTTATGGTTGAAAGTGTTTTTGTTGGATCACTGTGCAAGTTCAACTTACAGGTAGCGGAGACTCAATAAAGTCCCTAGTGGTCAACAGCATACTAGTATTCTCCGGCATGAACTACAGTGCATCGGCCGTCTCGATGTTGCGAAGATATTCAATAAACTATCTGCATTTTTAGACAGTCGCCCCAAGCCGGAATTCACGTGCTTTCGAAAACTCAAAACTAGAATGTCTAAACACCCCGTAAGTTCGTCCTTTCGAACTTACTGAGTACGAAACTCAAACACCTTGCTAATTCGATTGGCTTATTCCTTAGACGGATACAACTACCAGACCGTTGTCCACACCAAGGTTCACCGTCCAGCAAACAATCTTTAAGAAACTAGGTGGCGTCTCCCTATATAAGAAAATATGGATGGCCGACCACACAAAACGCCTAGGCAATTTAGGAGGATGGGAGGTAGGAATACTTAGGTCGATGTTTACTAGCTCCTGGCCATCTATGCAAACCTTGTTTGTGAAGATGACCTGGTGAACTATCACCGCAGTGAAACGGGTTGTGCGATTTCGGCACATTGTTCCGTGTTACTTACCACACTATTCAAAGGTCCTTGGAATGACGAAACCGCTACTCGCCATTCAATGCAACTGAACGTGGGAAATTTGTACAGTACAGCTGACCAAACAGCTGATAGACTTTTATTTTCAGGTTGGTTCGGCTTGGTCCAGCAGATGTCGAAAATTTGTTGAGAACCCAAGTACTCTCGTACTACTAGGATTACTTCCAAGTTTTCTACGGTCCTCAAAAAGGACTTGATAGTTATCTGAGTATTTCTGAGCGATCAGCAGTGGCCGGTCCCGGGAAAGCACTATACCACATTAGCGAAATATACTCGTTTTGCGAGAGACTCACCTGGAACCCAACTGACTTTCTCGTTTTTGATGTTTCCAGGCAATTAAGTGTGCTGCACCAGGCCACCCCATGTTTCAGTTGGTACGATATTCGAGAGGTTCAGCTGGGTTCTAGGTGAGTCTCCCGCGAAATCAAATTTGTTTGGAAATGAGTGTGTTTCATTGATTTCGTGCAATTCGGTTTCAAGTAGAACATAAGGTTGACGGAAACTCGGGAACTGCGTCTACCTGATGAGCCTTAAGAAGGACGTAACCGGTCGTGGGCTGTCGAAGCGTTTTCAGCAACCTTATGATTGGTGTATTACATCACTCCACCAAATGTTTTTTTTTGAAATTCGGACTCTACAGTTTGATCTAGCAATGCTCCGCTGTCTGACTTTCTGGTCCAAATTCTTCGCCGGTTACCCCGACAATAAACATGGTAGTCTACCTCACCTGCACACACGCATATGTGTTGAAACTGAACATCAGGTGATCAAGTTCTGTTGCATCCATTGGATGATTCTTAATCAGCGCCACAGACTTGTGTACTTCAGCGCATCGTAGCCCTGTATTTAGTTAACCAATCCATCGAAAGCCCTCCGAGGTTTCTCGAACCTTTATAACTCATCCATGTTTCCTGGAGTAGTTGCTGCCCTCACGATTTTTATACCTTACAGGAAGCCATCGCACGTATCACCTCTGAATGCATCGAAGACTGTGCTCGTCTTGGAGGATTATGCTACGTGGAGCTTCGTTTTTCCCCCTGTTTTTTTGCCGGGCCAAACCTCAATGTGGACGCTGTAATGCAAACGATTGTGGAAACAAGTAAAACCGCGAGCCAACAGCATGGTATTGTTGTTCGTCTCATTCTCTCTATCCTTCGTCATCTACCTGAAACAGCCAAAGGAGTGCTAGACTTGGCCATCAAGTACCAGAAGGAAGGTGTGGTTGCCATTGATGTAGCTGGTGAGTTGATCCTCATGAACTCATGAGGACAAGGAGCAGAACGTTGACTGCGAAACTGTAGGAAGTCATCGACCAGTCAGTGAACACATGGTTAATTTGCAAACACTCTGTTTTACCAAATTATCAGATTTAGGCTTTTCTGGGTAACTTTCAAACCCCTGCTGAAAATTTTCCATGTAAACTTGACAAGGATCAAATAGGACGGTACTTCGGTGAACTCCTGCATCGAAAGTACAGTGGAATTGGAGTTCTAAAAGTTTCCATGTCAAGGTCATTTGTTTTTTGTTCATTTGGTTCTGGCGGTAATCACTCAGTTTAAACAAACAGTTGGAACAACAAACACGCAGGATGAGTTCATTTCATGCGCTGTCTTCAGCCTCAAAACGTGTAAAACAACAAAAGATACATAATACAATGCAACTTACAACATGTATACAACTCGGGAACAACTTGACTGATCACTAAAAATAAGACAGAGTCACAGTGAACCCTAGATCTTTCTTAGCGCAGAGCTAAGTTCAAAAGGAACTTCAGCCTCTGTGGCCGCCTGATCAGTGCTACGACCTGGAACGATGAGTTGAATTCAGCCCTTGACCTGTATCGATTAGAAATCTAGCGGTCGACCGTTTGCCCCTAGATTCACTCGGCCAAAATGTATTCACAGCAGGATATGTACTCGTGGAACTTTACTCATACGTTCTGCGATCGATGATTTCCATCAGAGCACAGAGTTGTTGGTATTGCGATCGATACCAGCCCGAATCATACCTTTGAAGAAGATCCGCTGGTTCTCGAATGAAAAGTGTGTGACATGCTCGTTCCTTCTTACACAACCAATGGATTCAAGGTTTCTAATCTGGCAGGTGGGTAATGTAGAGACAACTGTGTGAAATGCGATGATTCTTTCTACAAAGGTAGTCCGTTCTTGCTGTGTAACGACCGTGAATTCACTTATGTTTTGTGTAAATTAGCTGCTGTCCGTCAATTATCCAATAGCGTGGTTTCTCGTTTTAAAAATCTCCGCATTCTGTGAGTCACCACCGGTTTAAGCGTCTGTGATGATGCATCGTTCACGTGGTAACAAAGAAGCCTCCTGGTTCAGAACAAACCAGTTACTAGGTTTTCCTTCTGAGACAATATGGCGGTAGAACGCTGATGTTATGAATATCGTTCAAATAAGCTTCTCAAACTTTTTTTCTGTTTCCGACCGTAGGTGACGATTCAACGTGGGACACAGTCGGGATGCCTGTGGAAATTGTCACCGTATTTGAAAAAGCCAAGGAGCTGGGGATCCATCGTACGGTGCACGCCGGGGAAAACAGTCCAGCTGAGGCGGTCCTAGAAGCGGTTGAGAAACTGCATGCAGAACGAATTGGTCATGGGTACGCAATTGTGAACAACCCAGAAATCTATGAAATGGTTCTTAAGAAACGAATTCATCTAGAAGTGAGTCGCTTAAAACAAGATGTGTTCAAATAAATATCAGATTGAACGACAACTTTTCGGGGCTTTCATACGTAGATGCATTGCTCCCAAATGAAGTTTACTACTACTACTGACGAGACATGCGAGTAGTATGTGGTTTTCTCGTAACTCCGCCTCGCGTCTAATGGAAGGTGGGGTTTATTACGAAACCGCTGTACAGCGTTCGTCTGCAGTTGCGTGATAGTCAATGAATACCCACTAAAGTTTAAGCAGACACGTGAGAATGGGCAGTTTTTACAAACAAGGTGCATATGAGATTTTTACGTTCCTGTTCAATAATTTGTTACTGCTTAGTTGGTGGCTGCAGATATACAGCTACTCCCCGGCGAAGAGCTGTCCACCTTACACCAGTAACTAGGTGATTTGCCTTTCGGAAAGTAGTAGGAGAACCAGCTCCAAACCTTAGTGGACTATACGACTGCCAATGGAATAGCCGTTTTCGTTGAGACAGACTTAATTGGTTGTCCTCAACTTGCCCTTGACAGATGAGTTCTATTTCAATTTTTGGCCCACCTAGAACTTTCCACGTGAGCTTTATAAGCAGCCTGTACGCATCAGTGTTCAACAGATCAGCTGATTCGCACTTTCATTGGCTTTCTGGTTCGGCTAAGTGCATCAGGCTATCAAGCGGCTATCCAGACTCGGGTTCACGATATTAAGAATGCATTAGGCAAACTGTGGTCCATTACAGGAAATCGTACTAATTTTCAACAAATACAGCTGAAAGCTCAAAGAAGCTTGGTTCACCTCCGAAAACGGCCGCTCACATGGTTACTGGGAACGGTGAACTTTAGATCGAACTTTAGGGCGAGATTGTTAATCGTCCAACCGTAATGCTTTTTCGGTGTCTAGCTGCCATGCCAACAGAAGAAAGCGTTAGGACCGAGATGCTATCAGTTTGCCCAAGTCAATGAACAGATGTTGGGTTGGAACCACGGAGCTTCGGGTTAGAAACTACTGAGCTATCTCGAGCTTGTGCCAAAGCTTACCTTGACACCTTTGTGGGTGTTATACACCGTTTTTGAGATTGCTCATATGCGTTTTCTGGTGAGCGAAGTGGCAACTCAACTTCCAAATATCAGTCATCTGTGTAGGCAAACACAGAGTTTTAGCGGCTATCATGTATGGCACTCAGTGGAACTTTTCAAAAGAGATTTATTCCTGTGAATAAAGCTAAGCGTCTATGCTGAAAAGCCGAGAAGTTCTGGACAGCTCTTTCATTTTTATCGGGAATCATCGGCAGTGCGAATCGTGCGAAACCCGGACTCCTTGCTAAGTGAGAGCGAATCACGCTGCTATTGAATCGTTGGTGACCGAACTGTTAAGTAATCAACCATTGGCTGGGAAATCGCGGATCTGAAACTCCCTACTGGAGTTTCGTCAGATGTGCACCGCTGATGATTGATGAAACAGCTGCCGTACAGCCCTCATCTTACAATCACACCTGGAAGATTAAATAACCGACTGAAGATTTCATCACCACAGATATTAGTAACAGCATCACGGGTTGCATCGATCGAGCAACTTATCAGTCGTCTGATTGGCTCTCACTTTGACAGAACACAGTCACTCATTCTTCGATCAAGGAGACTAAATCACGTGGCCACATATTGACAGGTTCCTCAAATGACGGCTTCTGAGAAGGGAGATTCATCCATAAAATCATTTTTTTTTGAACTACTTATAGACTTGATAGTGGTCTGAGGAGATTCGGTAATCTTCAGCAGAGATTTCAGTCTGTCAGTGAAGCCAATCTATGCTAGAAAAAAAAACCTAGAAGCACCGCACAGCTGCTTCGTCCTTGTTGTACATCATGGGCATACCTTTGGTGCATCCCACGGACGATATCACATTGACTGGCTCTGAAAAGTTTTCATCTAAATTACACAGCTCAGCAAACTAAACAACAACTAAGCGACATTCTCCTCATTAGCAAACTAATTTAACTGGTTACTTACTGCTTGACTCACAATAATGTAGGCCTGTTTTAGTGACAATCGGAAGTATTCACTGTGGTTTTCCATGGTTTATCAACCCGTGGCTACGGATATCCTAGGGCTCATTCTGTCCATCCAACCTGTGGCTACGGATATCCTAGGGCTCATTCTGCATGCTATGATGCTTTCCAAAGACCTAATGGGAAAACCAATTTCGGCACGGAAGATTCAACTCTACACTCTCAGTGACTGCCTTTAATTTTAGATATCGTCAGACGCTGAACTTGTTAATGAGTCCCTGTTTCGTCCGGATAAGTGAAGCACCAGCTGTTTGCATAAACTGATTGTGAACTGTACTGAAGGGCTTCAAATGACGGAATTGTCCTACAGTGCTAACATGACAGGTAAAGACACATGTATAGGCGGTTAAGCCATCAACACGGCCTCCGAAATAATCCACACACAATGGACTACTGGCACACGGTAAGTAGTCTTAGTGTATGTGAGTGTGTCCTGATCATTAGAAAGGGAGGAGTGTCCAGGCTTCAGATTGTCATATCTTCTTGTTATCGGTGCACTCAAAAGATTTTCTGTCATATGCAGAGACTCGTTCTTCAATAGGCCATGTTACGTAGAAAAATCGACTGCAGACACACAAAGGTTTCATCACAATTAGCCTCAACATGATCGTTGAACGTGTTCACAGCCGACTTGAGCAGGTTGTAGGATATCCGACAGATTTCAATCACAGTTGCCTGAGGAGGAGTATTCAGAAAAAGTGGGGGACAACACTGAGTCCGAAATAGTTTTGAAGAAAACCTGTTAAACATTAAAAATCCACGTAGTTTCTCTCTGGAAACTATTTGTTCCTGATCCTGCAGGAGAGCTAAACGAAAAAAGTGGGGGTGGGACTCATATCACTAACCCCTATTTTTGATTGGTTGATGTTTATCGCCAATGAAATTTCGCCACTGAAATTCTTACGCTCAAGGACGTAGGCGTTCACGTAGCTGAGATTTTTGAGGCCCAGCCGCATTTCTGAGCCGTCGTTTTCCAGATATCTGCTAAGCCAATCAGAATAAACGAAACTTCCGTGCTGAGATTTTTTAGGCCCAGCCGCATTTCTGAGCCGTCATTTTCCAGATATCCTCTAAGCCAATCAGAATAAACGAAACTTCCGAGTTATTTGAGTCTCTGTTCCGTTCCAATTCTAGACATGCCCCACATGCAGCTGGCTTACAGGAGCGGTGAATTCAGTTCTACTTGAAAACCATCCGATTTGTCAGTTTGCTGCGGACGGTATCGATTTTTCCATTAACACGGACGCCCCAAGAATGGTGAACAAGTGGATTGGCGAGGAACTCAAATTCTGCCAAGACAACTTGGGACTAACAGAGGCCGAGTTGGAGCAATGCAAGCGGAATGCTGCAAAAGCTGCGTTTCTTGAGACCGAGGAAGCAAAACAAGCACTGTTGAATCATTTATTCAGCTGACTGTTCCAAAGCCTGCAATTATGCAAGATCAATATCGTATCAATCATTGGGATAGGCCAAGCATGACCAGAACAAATAACTTTGATCAAGGAAGATTGCTTTAATTTCACCTGCTTGTCACACAAAAAATTTGGCTTCTAATTTAAAATGAGATTGAAAAGTCCGAATTGGAAAAAGCCAAGGAAGAAGGAAGGTTGTTTCCTTTTCAACATTTTCTGTTGCCTGGAGAGGAGCTCAGAAAACTACTGATGTACTCATCAGTACTATGAGTTGCACAACTTGCTCGGTCTTTTACCTGTATAGACGTAACATACCACTCATAAGGCTGCTGAAAACGCCTCGACACCTCAAGACCGATCTCGTCCTTCTTGGGGCTCATCAGGTAGGCGCAGTCCTCGGGTTTCCGTCAACCTTATGTTCTACTTGAACTTGTCGAAGAGTTTTCAGCAACCTTGTGAGTAGTTTCCTTTTTGAAAATGACTGTTTTTATTGCTCAGTCCGAAAAGAAGTGTTCCACTAACATGTTCAAAATCGAACCAGTCGATTTGAGTTGACCTGGTTGGTGTTTGTCGACAGAGGGAATTATTGTCGTGTGAAACCCGGGTTGGTGGATGGGCAGCCGACAACAGTCAATCACAGTGAGTCAGTGGTAAGCGGGTGCACATACAATCTTCATTTAGGGGCTTTTTGTCTGGACTACGTTGATTGCAATGCGGAAAATATCTCATAAAGAACTTTCCTCATGTCAGATGACGTCCCAAGTGTTGATTAATTCAGAGGGCTAACACAAAAGTATGCATACACAAAAGGTATGCACAAGGGATGTATACCGCAAGGGGTTTAAACGTATATGTCATGCATGGGTCATATGAGGAGTAGTTGAACTTCCTATGGTTTTCGGTTGCAACGAAATTTTTTAAACACTATGGCATTGCTAACAGATCGACAAAGATTGTTTCTTGTGGACTGATTTCTCGCACCGTTGCTTGACCCTGCTTTTGTAGTGTTAGCCTATAGTATGGTAGTTTTCACAGAGAAATGCATTCAACCATACCATGTGTACAAAGAGGCCGCTTTGTTTCGTTAGGAGGTGAGCTTTGAAAAACTGCTCCACAAAGTACCGTGCTCCAATCACAGACGGACTGGACAAACCCGCTACCTAATCCGTAAGAGGCTCAGGGTCACTTAATTGCAACAAGTACTTGAGTGGAAAAATCAATATTGTTAACGCTTTTAAAAGCTTTCATTGGTTGGGATTCCTTTTCACTGAAACTGGCAGCCGAAACAAAAAAAGACCTCTCGTTTCTGCGGGCGAGGTGTTAGGCTGATGCAGTAAAATGGGTATAGTAACCGGAATACTCAAAGAGAGTCGGATATGAGATAAACGAACCAAGAAACAAAGAACTTCTTGAAATTAGATCGACAGAGATCATAAACTGGAACATAGGGCGGTCAAAGACAGAGGTCACTTCATCACCGACCAGAGCGGGGAGGCCAAGCTCACAGGTCACGTGGTCGCCGACCAATCAGGACATAGGATAACAGACCGACCCGTCCGACCAACCGATCGCGATCGAAGTTCGACCCCGGCCAGCACCACATATAGTGATGCACATTCAACGCTACTCAGCGCATAACCACTCGGTTGCAACGAAATTTTTTAAACACTATGGCATTGCTAACAGATCGACAAAGATTGTTTCTTGTGGACTGATTTCTCGCACCGTTGCTTGACCCTGCTTTTGTAGTGTTAGCCTATAGTATGGTAGTTTTCACAGAGAAATGCATTCAACCATACCATGTGTACAAAGAGGCCGCTTTGTTTCGTTAGGAGGTGAGCTTTGAAAAACTGCTCCACAAAGTACCGTGCTCCAATCACAGACGGACTGGACAAACCCGCTACCTAATCCGTAAGAGGCTCAGGGTCACTTAATTGCAACAAGTACTTGAGTGGAAAAATCAATATTGTTAACGCTTTTAAAAGCTTTCATTGGTTGGGATTCCTTTTCACTGAAACTGGCAGCCGAAACAAAAAAAGACCTCTCGTTTCTGCGGGCGAGGTGTTAGGCTGATGCAGTAAAATGGGTATAGTAACCGGAATACTCAAAGAGAGTCGGATATGAGATAAACGAACCAAGAAACAAAGAACTTCTTGAAATTAGATCGACAGAGATCATAAACTGGAACATAGGGCGGTCAAAGACAGAGGTCACTTCATCACCGACCAGAGCGGGGAGGCCAAGCTCACAGGTCACGTGGTCGCCGACCAATCAGGACATAGGATAACAGACCGACCCGTCCGACCAACCGATCGCGATCGAAGTTCGACCCCGGCCAGCACCACATATAGTGATGCACATTCAACGCTACTCAGCGCATAACCACCGACCCATCGCTACGCTCCACTACGCTCTTTAACAATGCACCTCGACTGGTGATGAAACCCCAGCTCAGTGAACAAATCAACGACCAGAACGGGCATGATCAAACTTGTTTGTGTCGATCGGTCACTTAAGCAGAAGGTGATTTACCAATTTCAAAAAGCAACTACTCCAAAAATTCGACGAGTCTTTGTCGTAGAGACGCCGTTGCTTTCTATTTATGGGGATATCCCGAAGAGCGCAAGTGGTCGGGATAAGCTAAAATCGTACTGTTATTGGTAGCGCAATCTTTTGAGGGCTACGAACTTCCGGCTTAATCGTCCTGGGAGGAAATGATGGGTTCGAATGGAAAATGCATGTGGTTTTTGTATGATATACTCAGACCGAAAGATAGCATAAACCATAATAAGGTAAAAAAAAATGAATCGATCGCTTGTGCCGCCTGTAGCGGATGATGCGCAAGTTGGATAACGCTGCAGGGCATCGGAAATTTGGGTAACTATCTGTGAGCGCTAATCCCACTGTTTTTCAACCACTCGAGGCTGAATTGTTAAGTTGTCAAACACTGTCTAGTAGTTCGAGGGTTCGAAGCACTCTGGTGTCCATGAAACATGCATTGCTGAGGAGTTCCAAAAAGGAGGAAACACCTATTCATCGGTGTTTATCGGCTTTCTATTATAGGTTGACTCCAACGGCAGGACGAAACAAGCTATTCATCACACGAACCTGCGAAGATGAGTCACAAGAAGGGCGGAAACGATCGTGGGCTGTCGAAGAATTTTCAGCATCCTTGTGAGTAGTCTCCTCCATGAAAATATACTGGGATGCTTTGGATATCGTACCAGCTGAAACATAAGGCGGCCTGTGTGCAGTAGCACATTCAGTTGAAGGACATCAAAACCGAGAGATTCATTTGCCACCTTTTCTAACGGATTTACGACGCATGGATTTGATGTTGATGTTCTCCGATGCGTGGGACAATTGGTTTCGTCTGATTACGGTGAACTAAGACCACCTAATATGCCTAGGTTTATTGCTAAACTCTGGTGAGATACTTTGAATCGCGACAAATGAAAAAGAGCCAGGCTGACAGATGATGTTACAGGACCGCTATGTGATTGGTCAAGGAAACGTGCCCATGTTTGCGGGCTGAGACTGAAGTTGACAGATCACGCATCCAGTGGATCCACTTATTGGTTAATCCTGACCAGTCAGCTGACAAGGACAGACCGTTGTTTTGGTTGGCACACTTGCTATTGTCTACGCTATTTCTGGGGCAAGAAACTGTCGATCCCAGTGACTGTGAACCAACTACTCTGTTGTGATGTTGACGCAAAGTAACTTAACTCTGTTGCCTTCTTGAAAATTAGCACATGCGTAATAGTAAAAACTCACGGTTCACCTTGGTAACTCGAAGACGCGGCACTGATCTCTATTCAACTTTTATTCTTGCCGTTTACCGCTTTTCCATGTGCCCCGCGTTTGTTTTAGAAGCACAGGGGAAAGTCTTGCACATTTTTACCATGCATTTTATAATCTGCCGTTAGTGGAACTTCAGGATCCCCGTCAGAACTGCGGTTCAAGTCGTGGTTGGCTGGCATCGGTTTCCAAATTCGTCAACGGACTCTTGTGCACAGTAGGTGAAACCCTGTGCGGTGTACGCCAATCTGCATGTGCACCAGTTGTATTCCCCGTACCCAGAACAAACCTGGGGGGGCAAGGAAGTAGGCGGAGTAGCAATCAATACCCTAGCATGTGTGGGAGTTAGCATCCATAACTGTCGAGTCACTTAACGACATTCAAACATTTGAGGCCGCCCAATAGAAATGCAGATTGGCACGGCGGACCACACCACCCACACAGAACAATCCAGACACACATCAAATAACGAGACGTTTTGAATAGAACAGTGAGCTGAACGAAAATAATTGCGTGGAGCTAAGTTTAGAAATTCTCTCATTGTCCCACGGCTTCGGGATATTTCACTGCCTCCTTTTCTGTTTACTTATGAGTAGTTGAATGAATTGTGAAAAGTTGAGTTCGGGCTACTAAATTTTTGTCAAGGCAGAGCGAAGAAACGACGGGTCGACATTTCTTTTTTTAACTTCAATCAAGTAAGTGACAAGACTAAAAGTGTACCTTCAAAATCGTAAGAAATTTCCCAAATATCTTGGCCATTAGATATGTACTGATATGATGACGAGACATCGAAAGCAATAATGTTCGTCTATTCGTAATGCACTACTCATAAGGTTGCTGAAAATTCTTCGACAGCCCACGACCGTCTTCGCCCTTCTTGGGGCTCATCATGCAAGCACAGTAGTGCATTACAAATATTCATGTACCGCGATGTCTCGAATATCGTAGCAACTGAAACACGAGGCGACCTGGTGCAGCACATTCAATTGCCTGGAAACATCACAAACGAGGGATTTAGCTGGGTTCCAGGTGAGTCCCTCGCAAAACCAAATTGATTTGCAAATGAGTGTACTTCTCGATAACAATTGTTCTCTTTAAAATAGCCCGTCGTTGGCCCAGGTCAGAGAATAAGTAATAATCCAATCATGGTTGTCCACGGGTCTTCTGGTGAACAGTTCTCACATGAAACACGCGAATGACCGCTGTAAGCGCGAGCGAAACCAGAAGAGCGAGGGAGTCGAAGCACGTGACCACGTTTGTATTGCGTGAAAATGTACAAGTGCGCGTTTTTGTAGTTTTCCGTATTCAAACAAAAAACGATTATGCATTGATGAAATACGTAATGTTATAATGGAAGCAAAAGAAAGATACAAAGCATCACATCGTTCCCAATTCAATGTGGCGATTTCTCGGACTAGCAATGTACTACAGCCGGTTTGCCAAGGATTTCAACATGACTGCTGCTCCACTATAGGACTTGCTTCGCCAAAATAGAAAGGTTGAATGGAAAAGTGAAGCATACGAGACCTTTGGATGTGTCAAAACGTGCACGATAGATCAAACAACTCACCTGCAAACTGCTCAAGGTCGAGAAGATGTTTGCTGTCACAGCGGACTCTATTGACCGGGGTATCGGTTCTGTCTTAAAACGAAAGGAAGGGTCATCTGACATGCCCAGTGGAGTCCTCAATAAAGCCAAGCATAAGTATTCAACCATCAAAAAAGAATGTTTAGGCATCTTCTGGGCCCTAGATAAGTGGAGATCATATTTGCTGGGACAGAGGTTTCACTTTAAGACCGACCACAAACCTCTTAAGGGGATAAAGACCACCAGAGAAAGCTCGCTTACCGGGCACTCTGACTACAAGAGTCCCGGCAAGTGTCGGGAAATGAGAACCAATTGGCTTATTGAATTAGAAAACGAGAGGTTGGAGATGAAGCCCCAAAGATCATGATCGGTGCCCACAGCGTCGTCGTCGAACTGGTTCCTAGGAGGTTGATGCGACTACAGAGGCAGGATCCTATAGAATGTTGCAGCCGTCTTGTTGGGTGGAATAGTTATTGAGTTAGTGGGGGAAAACAGAGAACTGGAGGCATTCCGGGACGGCTTCGACAAACTGAATCTGAATGGGACTGGCATACTCTCCTAGAAGACCAACAATTCGGGTGTCATGCTGTCCGTGATACCTCGTGACTTCAGTTAGAAGCTGAATGTCGAATGCCACGGGACGGCAGTGAAGCGTCAGTGTCAGCACTGATGTTGCTGCCTCTGATGATTGTGATGATATATGCCCCCCACCCCGGTAGATTCGAAAATATCCCTGAAAAACAAAAAATATATATCAATAGGATTTTCGGACAGAATTACTCTTTCCTTGTTTACCGTGTGGGTAAAGTCCAACATACGACTATATGTGTTGCGTATGTCTAACCATCGTTTGTCGTATTTATTTACTGCTCTGTTTAGCGTGTGCTGCTGGTTGAACTTATTGAGGTATCGACCATGACAAACCGAATGCAACCGTTATGAGATAAACTGAAAAGGGAAAGCAATACTAAACAGCGCAAACACAGTTCTCCAGGCTAGAGGTAAATGCTTATGCGTTGACAGTGGTCCGTTGCAAAGGAGAGCAATCATGAACTGACCACCATGTGCATATGCTGAATTGAATAAACCTTGTTTTACCATGTTCATTCCTAGGTCAGCTAAGTATAGTCACTAGTGGGAACACCGTTGAATGAACACTCACCTGTTGATGTCTAGAAGTCATCTTATCGTGAAGTTAACCTCAACAGTTACTGTGTCCAAAATACGCAAATTCCACCACCTTTATGGCATTTAGGTTATGGCGCGACATTTAACACCTGTGGATTTGAGGCTCTGAGTTTAGTGCTACCTGGATATAGTGGGTTGTCAATCAAGAATTAGATATGGCGGCATAATGGTCATGGGCCTGTGAGCGATGCCAACTGGGCAGCTCACCCCAGGAAATAAAACTGTGCACCAGAAGTCGGAGAGTAATGGTCCATTGAAGTCATGGAACCTTTTCGAGGAACAGCTAGTGGTAATCGTTGTGATAATGACATAATACCTGTCGCGGTGCCAAATCAGCCGGTGACTTCAATCAACAGAGTGGTCACGCATTAGACCGTGGCCAACCCTGGCTACCAAAAATGATACTAACGCATCAGGGGCCGTGATTTGAGGGGCTTGGCAGCGGCGGGGTAGCAACCGGCTAAGAACGGCAACCTACCACCCGCTGACAAATGGCCCAACGGAACGCAACACCTGAACGTTCAGAGAATGGCTGGCCGCCAAAGGAGGTGAGTGGGACCTGCCGATTGTACTGGTAGCACACCGTGAGTCGATCCATGCAACCATAGGCAAGTTCCTATTGGCGTCGGTGCACGGTCGGCATCCACTCCTCCCAGTTCATCATCCGATTGTGGCTGACGACACGCCTGTCTCCCAGAGAGCTAGGATTCCTAGGGAATAGAGCGCGAAAAAAACTTCAGCGCCATCCAGGAACGGAATTAAAAACCGCAGGTAGAAAGACGACTCTTCCCCATAGGTATGAAGGTCAAATGAAAAGGCCGCCAAAAGCCCGGAAGGAATGGAATGGGCTCGCGGACAGTCGGTGACAGGACCCGTTTGCCGTTGCTGACTTTAATGGGAACGTTCATTCGACTCAAGCAGGTCGAGGATCGAAGAGAGTAAACGGTAACCAGCCTCGAAAGTGGCACGATGGGTCTGAGGAAGTACCGAATGGAGCAGCTGCCGAAGCTGACCCAAGTGCGCCACCCAACGCCGCACTGATGATGATGTCTTCTCAAATGTTGACCAAAACGTCAAGTGCAATTCAAGTGCCAAGCTCGGGGATCAGATCAACAGCCATCTGATCAACTATCACTCAATGGATATTGGAGATATGCGTAAGAAACATGTCTTCGAATGGCGTCAAATAAATTGGCCTATCAAAAGGCTTTTATCGTTTGAAAAACAACAACACCTGTTTCAAACTCTTCCTCCACTGGATCGATGGTTTGCGTGACCAAATGACATAACGCTGTAAGGCCTGTCTGTTGACTGAATTTATCCACGACTGTCTTGCATATGCTAGTTTACTGTGACCTAGTTGGAATTATTGATCTGGTGTCTAGGTATTTAATAATCGTTGAGCTGTATCAGCGTTCTGGTGCTTAGCAGTTACGCCACCGGAAGAAATCACCAGGGTTTAGTTTCTGTCAGTCTGCCCACTACGGACAAGAGCAGACGAGATGTCAGGATTGGGTACGAACGGTGGCCCATCTTTAACCACTGAGCTGTCTCGGGCTGATCTGTTTTTTTTTTCAAATTGGGGTCTCAACATATGAATACTGTTCACATGATGCGAAATTTCGGTTGAATTTTAATCAGATCCATCACGAACTAGCTTTCATTGGTTGAGATCATGCGAACGACAATGTGCAGCCTCATCAACCAGTTTCAAAATTTCACTTATATTTTTTCACCTTACCGTCTGATGTACACCAAGCACACACACCGTAGTCCATCTGTGCCACGTTTTTCCAGGTGTGAAGGCCTTTCTGACATTCTGTTTCCGTGCATTTCGGAAACTTAACATAGAAAACGTGATAGAGTGTGCTTGAGAAACGAATGGCGTGCATTTTTGCTCAGTTTTCTGTTATCATCAGGACCACCCTTTCAAAACCGTCGGTGAATTTCGAGCGGGATAAGTTGAACAAAATTTGATCGGACTGACTTCTTGGTAAGTAGAACAACTTGATGGTGCTACTTGAGGGCGTTATTTGTGAAAGCCTCTCCAGTGAATACGTTGGAGATATTGTGAACACAACCGAAAAATCGATGCGCAGGAACAAACGAATCGGACTTTTTAAGGTACAGGCTTCTTACCATTCTCCGGGGCACTTCAAAAGATCCCCACTCAGGACATTTGACGGTATTTGTACTGTTAGAAAAATCCCCCTCCCCCAAGAAAAATCAACCGCCAGATACTCCCCTTTGCGTACACCTTTGGTTTTTGACGGGAGACTTGAATAAATCGAAAGAAGTCTCTCGTTTATAATGATATCCTTTGATGGACTGTGCTGCATCATGCAACCCAGTGAGCTCTAATAAAGACTAAATCGATTGCGGGCTGGTGAGAAGTTTTCAGCAACCTTATGAGTAGCGTGATACGCCTAGGCAAAGTTTGTTCTCCTTTTTACAGTCCCGTATCAAATCCTCTGATTTGCACTCAGATTTAAACGTGTCCCAGTGGTCAAAAATGCCCGACGCCTGCAAAAGTTCCTTTCTGCCCGACAGTAGTCCTTTTCCAGCTGAACATTGTTCAAGCGACGACCGTTCACGATATGATTGAAACTTTACCGTTTGACAGTAAGTTTTTATTCTTGCCCGCTCAAAAGCAGTTAATTGTGTCTCCTAACGGTTAGACAGCCCTTTGGTTATCTATCCTCAGCTCCAAGTTCAAGGGTTATCATTAAGTGAGCTGCCTTCCAGAATGCACTAAAGATGTCTTATAGCCAAAAAAACGACTAAATTGACTGTAGCGTAGCCTTGGAAAGAAAAAGGACGGTTGTGTCTGTCGGAGAACATCACCAGCGGCAAGTTAGAGGGTACTAATTCGCGGGATAATCTGTGTCAAGACTGAAGAATGTCGGTCAACACGAAATCCATCGATGGACAGTGGAGCCCGGAGACAGGTGTTTGGGATTGATTCGCTAGTCAGTCAGAGCCCGCAGCAAGGGTGAGCGGTTAAAGGATGAAACGACAGTAGTAGGTGATGACACCTAAGAATCGCCGTAAAATTTCGACCTTTTGGGAGACAGCGCAATAGCCCATTACAGAAACTTTCTGTTGGAAGATGTCGATATCATCAGGCGACCAAGAAAGTCGAGGTTAGTCACGTCCAAAACTCATTTGGACCCGTTGATAGTGAGGTTACTATAGATAAGTTGATCAGTGACCAATCACACACACACACACACACAAAAGGTGTGTGTTCTGGTCAGCATGTCTTCGATGTATACAGTTTTAACGGTGAGGAATAAAATGCCGACTTTCTGTTAAATGTTTCGAACTCAACCTCTGCATCCCGACTGCTCCTGTCTAGGCTTGAGCAACCTGACAGTATCCAATCACTCGTACGTCATCCAGGTGGCCTGACAGCTAGGCACCGAAAGGGTACTACAGCTGAACGTTATTTAGTTAACCTTCTAATTTCAATGTCTCGGTTGAGCCACAGCTTTTTCGCCTTTTTATGGCTCTTTCACGTAAGGGCAGGAAAAAACCTAAAAATCAATGAAATACACTTATTTGCAAGTAATTTTGTTTTTACGAGAGATTCACCTGGAATCCAGCCAAATCTCTCGATTATGATGTTTTTAAGTAACTGAATGTGCTACACTAGGCCGCCTCATGTTTAACTTGGTACGGTATTCGAGATGTCGCGATACATGTATAGACGTAACACACTACTCATAGGGTTGCTGAGCGTAGTACGCCAAGTTCGTACTATATGGGTTCAAGTAGAATGTGAGGTTGACGGAAACTCGAAGAGCGCGCTTACCTGATGAGCCTCAAGAAGGGCGAAATGGGCTATCGAAGAATTTTCAGCAACCTTATGAGTAGTGTATTGACCCCAAAAATCAATCAGAACGGAAATTTGCACTGAATAAAACTTGGACTTTTCGGTTGTATTGTTTAGTAGAGTTTTATGTAACTAGTGGATTATGATCAAAACAAAACTGCTTGGTTCAGTGCTCAGTTGTTCTTGTGAAGCTTCGGTTTCACAGCAAAACAAAATACATCCTCCTTTCGCAGTTTGCATTTCCGTCTATGAAACAGCAGTTGATGCATGCGAATATATGTTCCACAACAATTTGTGTTAAACAATCTGAAAGCAAGCTCTCTGTCAATAGCTACTCCAAAGGACAAAGCCTAATTTTATCCTGGAACGACCTGAGGTCCATACAAAGATCACTTGTTGCTTTCTGCGCACAAATCAGGTCCACAGTGAAGACGCAGAGGTCATACATTGACGGCTAACAGATGACATACAATCTTGCGCAGAAACCTTGTCGGGTTAATTGACCTAACCAAATGACAAGTGGACAAAAAACTGTAACTTGCCTTTCTGAGGATCAAGAATGACCTGGGTCGTTGTTGATGGTTGTGACATACAAAGCGACCGTGCTAAAGCAAGGTTTAATCTTGGTCAGCTACGTTGATCTGCTCCCATGCTAGTCTAAATGTATTCTATTTCGCCATAGTTATATGCATACAAATCAAAGCGACTAACGTGATCGACCCTGTTTAGTGCCATCCGATTGCTTGTTAACACAGAAAACGGCAATTACTTGTTCAAGGAAAGTCACGGTTTAGTCCAGCCTATTCATAGGATTTTATGGCATCAGATCAGATCGATTGGATGGTTATGCACAAGTATTTCGACCGTCTGATGGTGGTGATGAGATGTATTGATTGCTAACAGAGATCCCGTCCAGTCAGAATACACGGAAGAGTCGAGAAACACACCGCAGCTGTTTCATCCTTTTTGAAGAACATCAGCAGTGCACATCTAACGGAGCCTCCACCACCACGAGAGTTTCGAACCCGTGACCTTCACCCAGTGCCTGATGACTTAACTAATTTGGCTACAATGTTGTAAGAAGCGTTTGCAAGACTGACCTTAGTTCCTGTGGAGTGATGGAAACTCTGTGACCAATCCTTCAGGTCTTCGGTAATGTTTTAACAGTTTTCTTGATGCCCGGAACGTTCAACAACTGGGACTGCAGTCCAGGCTCTCACATCTAAGCCTAAGCAAAGCCTGCGGTTGATAGGCGCAGAAGTTTACCTACCTGATTGGCTCACATAGTCGCGCATTAGTAGTTGGATGCCTTGGTTTGGATGGAGAGAATAGCCTTCAGGGTTTAGGGCTTGTGAGGATGGATGGAGAATGCGAGGACGACTTGAAGCAAGCAAAATCACCTTGAAGACTGGACGAAGTGATAGGGTCTAAATCAACCCCTAAAACTTCACCTGTATCCGCACCTTGAATATCACTGAGACCCTTTTTTAAATCGGGTGCCATATGATCGGATTTTCGTGACAAACTTTACAGTTTGGTACTTATCCACACTCAAAGCATTTTCTCTGTCACCGCCAGTCCCCAATTGGTCAATGTGTCAGTCACTCTTTACAGAGTTCAAACGAAGCAGCTTAACACAGTTGGTCTATCTTGTGTTGCGCCACCATCAAGCATTGAAAATGCTTCCGCAGCCCTTCTCCCAGTATGCCATTTAGTATTTCTCATTTTGATGAGATTTAACCAAAATGGACTCGATTTCTTTAGAACCTCAGAGGGGCACCGTGTCTCCAGACTCAGTTGTCGGGAGAATTGCGGAGCACTTCTGGAAGTCGGTGGATATAGTTCTCCTCTGTTGTTACAAGTATCCCCCAGGTCTTTGTCCAATGTCGTTTCTCTCACTAGGTAGCCAGCAATGTGATCACGTCGGTTGGCTTTGAGGGGCCAAACAGTAGCACACGACATTTTGTGTAGTTGAGTGGAGGATTCCATCGGGGTGGCCAGTTGTGAAATGCGTCCACAGACGTCTAGAGAACCCCAAGGTCAAGGTCACTCTCAACCACGATCCAGATCTCAAAGTCATCAACACAAATCAGACTGAAGGTCATCCACGTTGACTTTGACGAATTCCAGCCCAAGTACTGAAACTCGAGAAACGTCATTCTCCTATTCATCCAGGCTTGCTCACCTTCACCTGCTTCGTACGTTCAACGATGAGGCCTCGAATTCGGGCATAAGGCTCTCCGTTGATCGTCTCCGTTGAGCTAACTTTATCAACGGCCGATCGTGAGGCGATGAGTCGAATGCCTTGCTGAAATCGACAAACACGACTAGGCCGCTAGTTTACAACGCCTTAACCCACTTTGGTCTCACAGACAGCAGACAGCAAGGCGTTAAATTGAGTTTCCTACTGTCCCGTTCCTTTGAAATTGGCGGCCCATTTCCTCTGTAAGTGGCCTTTCCGAGAGGAACATAAGGCTGAGGAAAACTCGGGGACTGTGTCTATGTGATGCGCCCAAAGAAGGACGAAACCGGAGGTGGACTGTCAAAAAGGTAGCGACCTTTCCAATACTTTGTCTGAAATGGTCACAATGTTAACTGGGCTCTAATTAGTTGGATCTCCTCTGAAAAGTGATTTCCCCCTCGCAGTTCTCCGTGTCTTTGACGGTTGACAGCCATCAACAGATTCTGAAGCATGTCCTGCGGGATACTTGTGAAAATGTGGGCCAATTTCACCCACTTCAGGTGCTTCATTCAGTTCCAACCTGTCAGACTGCTATTCATCCGTTTTAATTCTCTCATGTGGTGATTACGGACGGTTATGGCTTTCGGAGCACATCAACCTTCCCTCACCCGCTTGTCTTCTCTTAGTGTGTTAGAACAGTTACCACTTGGAGTGTTGAAATTCCAGTCCTTTGCCTTCCAAGATCGTTTCATACAAGAGTCTTCGTAGATGATACTACCAACATGTCCTCCCTTTCTCTTCCCTGTAGAAACATCTCTGCGGCACTTAAATTGGGCGTGGTCTTCCGGATTCAGTAGATGTTTAGAACAGTCCTAAGCCTTTTGTCTGGGGGGGGGAAGGTCAAGTTACGAGCGTTCATTCAACCCAGGCTGTTGCAGTTCGTGTGTTGCGCACGGGAAGGTGGACTTGTCGATAATTCCACCACATGTGCATCACAAGACTTCAAGGTCATCTGGTAAGAAGTGCTTGTGGTCTGTTTTCGCCGCTGCTTAGGTTAGACCAACTCCATGTTAGGCTCTGTTGATTTTCGCTTGATTGCATTTTTAGCATCGAAATTCTGTTGTACACGATGGGATAAATTCAGAGTATAAATCAATATACAATTAACGTAAATCTTGGCTCCCGTCGAAGAGGAGTCGCCTCAGGACCTTCCGGATTCGAATCTACCAATTAGGAAGAAGGCAAACGCCGTCTTCTCATACTACCCTGTTTTTAGATCTTTTTGAGATGCTGCCCGGGAATAATGTCACAGTTTGCTGAAGATCGGGTGAATCCCCCGTTCATAACCGTAAGCCGCTTGAGATAAAACTGAGATGTGACTATAGATACGCACCATAGTTTTATATGACCATGTGGTATGCGTATCAAATAATAATATATATAATACAATAATAATGCAATAATATAGTATAATAGTATGATTATATATATAATAATCAATTACTATTTGATACAACAATATGGTAGCAATATAATATAGAGTAAATGATATACAATGCATGACTATGCAACAATATATATATATATACTCTACACATCTGTTTTTCACCTCAGTGGTTGTGAATTTATCTAGATGTATCTAATACAAGCTTAAAGGACCTGCCATTAGGTGCTAAGACGACTGTTCCAAGTCCGCGTACGACCCACTATCGCTCACCTGGTAGGCGTGGACTCCAAGCAAATCAATCTCTGACTTGAACAGCAGTTGGCTTTGAATGTTTCCATTTGAGCTCATATGCTTGTAGACACTGACGAAACTGGAGACTCGATGGAGGCTCTTCTAGTCAACAGTATGTCGACAGTCTTCTCTACGCCGTGTGGATTTGAAGTAATTGTCCCGCATTACTTAAACCACACAAAAAAATTTAGTAACCATCTTCGAGGAAGTTGGTGTACTGCAGAATCTCACTGGGTCAGTGATTGCAAAGGACTCCACCAAATCTCCCCCTCCGGTAAATCGATCAAGCTTATGACCTCAGAAGGAGATGAGTTCACCCGTAAGCACGGGGTCGAGTCACCGTAGAATTCTGTTATTGACGAGGTTATGCTATATCACCGATTGTTGTGCAAATGGCCTCTTCTGCTGCTAGGGAGAGCACAGTTTGATAGAACCGAACATGTACAAATGTGTACAATCTCGTGTAACCATCGATTTTGGAAAATTTATGCGCTACCGCACGAAGGGGTTTCAAAGAATTTTGGACATGTATATACGTAATGTACTACTCATAAGGTTGCTGGAAATTCTTCGACAGCCCACGACCGGTTTCGCTCTTCTTGTGGCTCATCAGGTAGGCGCAGTCCCCGAGTTTCCGTCAACCTTATGTTCTACTTGAACCCAAATTGGACAGTTTTTCGAGAAATACACTCATTTGCAAATCAATGTGGTTTTTGCGAGAGACTCACCTGAGTAGTACATTACGTATATACATGTCCAAAATTCTTTGAAACCCCTTCGTGCGGTAGCGCATAAATTTTCCAAAATCGATGGTTACACGAGATTGTACACATTTGTACATGTTCGGTTCTATCAAACTGTGCTCTCCCTAGCAGCAGAAGAGGGACATTACTCGAAAAAGCTGATGTCCATACCTATATTTAAGTTGTTACCACAATAAAAAACATTAAAAATACCAGGATGACGAGGTTTCAGTCAACTTATGAATAGTATGTGGCGTCTAGCAACTTAACGATTTTGCCACTAAGCGCTCTCAGTGTTATTCACGAGAACCAGGTAAAGTGTAGGCAGTTCTGGATCACGAGAACTAAAGAAACATCTGAGTTGTCATGCCATATAAAAGCTATCCTCACTAGGGTAGTGATGGCAATGTGATTTGTTCATAGAGCAAAAAAGCGATCTACCGGTCGTTATCAAAACTGATCTGACTGTTTGCCGTAACTTGTTGAGGTATTCAGGGATCTTCTCCCAAAAAATACCTCATTTTATATCCATAAGGTTTGTTATGCATCCCTCAACAGTTTAGATATCAGTCGGCTAAGAGGAGTGGATTTTTATCTGAATTTCAAATTCCTATGGTTAATGACCATTACCGAAGACAGACTATCACGTGACAATGAAAAGTTCTGCGCGCAAGAGTACTCCGCAGACGTAAACACTCCTATCGGATTAACAGCGGAGTAGAAGCCTTCCTGGAGGCGAGAATTCCGGGCCTGGAGAAACGATAGCCCAGAGGAGTGTGTTATCTGTGCGTTCCCGTGCTGGTGCAAGAGATATCCACATACCAGAACCCCTCCACACGAGATGAAGAGTTCCTTAGTCCCAAAAGCCTAAACAATGGTTGAAAAATATATCAAAACAACCTAAAAGTCTGTCCAATTCACTTTGTCGGCTCAGAAAGAGAGACTGAGAAACTACGACTCTGTGTTGATTACCGAATGTTGAATCATATCACTTGACATGTTGCGTTTCCACTGCCGCGGGTGGAGCACTCGCAGGACCCACACATTTTAGGACCATTCGGTTAATCGCTGATAAATATGGGGAAATCCATGAACCGAAAGCAGTTTTAACGATGTCTACGGAATTGTAAAAATTTTAGACAGTTTTATGGGTTAGTAAACCATTCTTTCAAACGAGAGTGGTGTGAATATGAACAAAATACCTATCCCGCAAAACCCCACAACTGCAACCAAAAAGTCGCCCAGTGAGTTTCAAGCGTGTGTCACGCTACCTGACTGGGAAGTCCTGATTGGCGGGTCAATCGATCGTCACAACCAGGACAGCTACTGGGTCGTCGTTCGATGACGAGTCGGGCCCACCAATCACATCGCTCAGGCATGAACACGTTCGCCTGTTCGGACGTGAAAATTCGGACGCGTCCAAGGTGCGTTGGTGGGGTAGGGGTAACACGTTCGCCTCGCATGTCAGGTGTCCGTATTTCAAATCCCCGATGGCGTCATTATTCATAGAGAGCCGCACAAACCCAGAGTGTGGGGGTTGTTGTACCAAGAATTCGTGTGTTTAGGACACACTTTCATTAAAGCGATTCGAACAAAGTAATTCACCTCTCAACACTGACCAAGAATTCAGAAAAAGTCCGCAGCTTTGTTGTATCTGTCTGATATTATAAAAGATCCATAAAGGATTCTGCTCTGACTCAGAAGGGCACATCATTCCGTCGGGACGAACGGTATGAACAGGCTTTCTAGCGCCTGAAATAAGGACTATATCCGTCACCAAATCTAAAAACTCAGTCAGCGCTTGTCGGATTTGGTTACCTGCATTTAGGACCAGACGACTGAAGAAAATCAATAACGATACCCGTTTTCAAAATAGTGATCAGCAATGTGTCTGATAATCCCTGGGCGGTCAGCTTGACTCCAGTCGTAACGAGACTCTGGGCGTCAAATGCCCTTTTTTGCCTTATAACGGTTCGTGAAACATTTACTCGAGCGTAGCAACCGATATTCTGGCTTGCTAGGAGTTGCGTTGTCCAAATCTTCCCACTCTGTCCGCTGTTAGAACAGCACCATAAACGAACCACGCTTCTAGTGTTTCTCGATTCCCAGGGTGCATTTAACTCACCTGACCTGTCTGTTCTCCTTAACACACTTTCTCAGAAAGGAATGCGCCGAAAGTTTGTGAACATTGCTTTTAATTCGTATTCTGGGTGTGTGAAAGTGTACAGAGAACTCTTCAAAAGCTTCCGTACATAGGGTGGTGTTTGACAAGGATGCTCGCACTCCCCACTTATATTGACTTTCGTGATCGATAAGATGATGAACCGGGCTCCGGAAGTACTCATAACCCGGGTGTTTTGGTAGCTGCTGGTGAAAACCTTGTCGAGATCGAAGATGCAGGTGGCATCGCTCTAGTTTTCGGACGAACTGATCCCGTCCTTTGGCATGCGCATTGAACCCATAAAGCGTAAGGTCACCTTCTTGCATATGCAATCACTGAACAGGCCAGTTACAATCCAAGGAGAGGCATTCGAAGTTGTGGAGCGTTTTACGTATCTTGGAAGTTGTATTAGTTCTGATTGTAGTGTGACAGATGAGGTAAATGCACGAATCTGCAAGGCCCGGATCACGCTTGCTAATTTGAGACACCTATGGCGTCAAAGTGGTGTGTCCCTGAATCTCAAGGGACGTGTGTATCAAGCTACAATGTGGGCTGTTTTGTTGTATGGTTGTGAGACTTGGCCTGTTCGAGCAGCGGAACTGAGACGTCTTCAGGTGTTCGACAATCGTTGTCTCAGAACCATAGCTCGTGTGGGATTGGTGTCGGCGAATCCGTAACGAGGCAGTTAGAAAGCGAGTTTTGGGTTGTGCAAAGGATACTTCCATTGAAGAATGTGTCCAGCACAAGAAGCTGCGTTGACTGGGACATGTGTTGCCTAACCATGCCTAACCATCGTTTGCCCAAGAGAGTGCTGTTTTCCATGTTAAACTCAGAGTGGCGTAAGCGGAGAGGTGGCCAACCCTTGACCTGGCAGAGGAATATGAAGGAGATTACGAACCGTTTGTGTGCTGTCGGTGCTACTCGCTTTCCAGGATGGTGACAGCGTGATCCCCACTGCGCCTGGTTGGTGACACTACAAGATATGGCTGCCAACCGATGTCAGTGACGATCTTGTTGACAGTTTCTATCCAGATTGCCTGAATGAGTGTTTGGAGGTGTAGGCACCTCGGAATGATTGTGGTAGGCTAGCACTAGGTCCCTTCTCCGTCCGCACCTCTTCTTTTCTTCACAATAAGGCTTTCAAGGAAACTATATCATTATATACGTAATGCACTACTCATAAGGTTGCTGAAAATTCTTCGACAGCCCACGACCGGTTTTGCCTTTCTTGGGGCTCATCAGGTAGGCGCAGTCCCCGAGTTCCCGTCAACCTTATGTTCTACTTGAACCCAAATTGGACTGTTTTCGAGAAATACACTCATTTGCATATCAATTTGGTTTTGCGAGAGACTCACCTGGAACCCAGCTGAATCTCCCGTTTGTGATGTTTTCAGGCAACTGAATGTGCTGCACCAGGCCTCATGTTCCAGTTGCTACGATATTCGAGATATCGCGATACATGTATATACGTAATGCACTACTCATAAGGTTGCTGAAAACTGTTTGACAACCCACGACCGGTTTCGCCCTTCTTGGGGCTCATCAGGTAGGTGCAGTCCCCGAGTTTCCGTCAACCTTATGTTCTACTTGGACGGGAGATTCCTGGGTTCCAGGTGAGTCTCTCGCAAAAACCAAATTGATATGCAAATGAGTGTATTTCTCGAAAACTATATTATTATTAATACTATTGTAAACTGTATACAACGAGGGATCAATGTTGAACGAATATGTGGTGCTTTCGGTGATGATGATGGTGATGGTCTTGTTGTGCAGTACCTGAAGCTCTTCAGTTACCTCTTCAGTTACCTTACCTCCTCAGTTACCTCACCGCCCAGACTGATAATCATTCGGCCCGCTGATTGCGCAACATTAGACGCAGACGAGCTAACAGCCCGGTGTCGAAAAATCCTCCAGAAGTGAGATTTTGAATGCACCCCCCAAAGAGCGTCATCATCATTCAGCTGTAGCACCCCTTCGGTGCCTAGTTTCCATGCCACTAAAAGCAAGCACGAGGGCTGGGATACTGCCAGAATGCCCAAGCCTAGACAGGGGAAGTCGAGAAGCAATGGTCAGGTTCGAACGACGGACCTTCCGGTCAGTGAATTCATGCTCTAACCACTGAACAATCTCGCCCTCCGCCCCAAAGCGCACAGCAATCCCAACGCATTTAGGACCAAGAGTACCTACTCGGGTGCTGATAAATCATTTAAGAAAGAGCTATAAATGGAGATGATGCTGAGGTGCTCATTCTGCGGTCAGCACACATCACTTGGCCAACCTCACTGCCAAGCCCTGAGATCACCTACGCCACTTGCATACTACACGGTGCCAAGTACCATCGGTCTCGTTTGGCCTGGTGATCTCTTCACCGCAACCTGATAACACCATCTTGTCCTCATATGAGTCAGTCGCAGACGCGCACTTTGTTAGTGATCATGTAGGCATGATCACTGATATGTTTCATCTCCAGTGATTTCAGTTACAACACGATAAAGACAACCATCGGCTGCCACTGGGTTCAACTGAATCCATCTCTCTACTGGGTGACTTTGATTAACGCTTCATCCCATATATTCTATAGACCGTACGAACCCCAGCTTCAACATTCCAGAGATAGTCAACCCTTGTAGGTAGACAGATTCGGCGAGCCACTCGAATAGCGGAACACCTGTCGCTGATAAAACCACTGTTTCTAGGAAAGAGGGCGTTTCAAAATTCTACTGAAAGCATTTGAAACGCGGTTGATTTGGCCATCACGTTCATTGCCTGGTTATGCCTTGCCTGCTTATGATGGCCAAACTCAACCAAACTGAAAAAACATCACAAAAAATTACTGTTCATGTACACATCTGAGTCAGAGCATGTGTAATCTGGGTAATTAAAGAGGTTATTGTGAGTGTACAAGGCTCGCCAGCAGAAACAATATCCCATAGTATCACAGAGACGGAAAGAAGTCATCCATACATCTGTGTCAATTGAAAACGGCTCGCGGGTTTATCACGCCGGAGCACCAAAATATTTCTGTCTACCATCACGTGACATGACAGTTTCGCACAGCTATTCCCCATATTCTCCGGCATCATAGAGATAATCCAACGACCCCTTTTAATGTTACTAATCATTGGCTAATCATTGTTTGTCCCGTCTGCAATGCAGAATCAACGTCTCGAAACGTCATTCCCATGTTGCGAAGACCCCGCCCCTGTTCTGCCCTATCGGTATGTACAGTTATGCATTTCACATTTCGGGTAATGTCCCCATTTGGTGATATGCTTTCAGCTATGGTTAAACTCTTCCAACTTGTTTTAAAATTGTTACGTTTATGACCATCTCATCTCAGTTACGATCAATATTGGCCGAGAAGATCGTTTACAGTCTGCTTATCGGGCCTTGATTTGTTCCAATTGTTCCACTAGACGGGGAACTACTCTCTCCCGTTTGATCTGCATCAGCCTGTGTGTATTCCAGAATGATTACTAGTCAAGGACGTAGTCACTCCGTCCACAGCTGATCAGTTTGGCTCCGCTCAGCCGCAAGTAGAGGCCAGGTAGCAGGATGCCTCTCACTGCTGCTGAAGACTAACTGTTGCTCAGCGTAAATTTGTACTCTGCGTCCATACAAACCATGCACCAATGAATGCATCTGAAAAACTGAGGTGTCTCTGGTAACGTCTGAACTCTTGGTGTGGAACAAGGTCATTCGATAAACAGGGCAAAACACTAGTGCAGAGTCGGACAGCACAGAACAGAGTTGGCAGCTTACGAGAATCCAGTCGAGTCTTTATGCCTCAGACCGCACAATTAGGACTGTGTCAACAAGAACAACAACGCAGCCCGACGGAGCAAATGCATTGTCACACAAAGTTCGTAGTCAATAGATAGGAAGAATTCTGTGAGCTTAGCCAGTACAACTGGGTCTTGTGTGATAGATCTAAACACCAGGGGTAAATAGACGACAAACAGAGAGCGACTTACTAACCACATTACGTAAGTTTTTAAAGGCAAAATGTCTGCAGTAAAAACGGGAGGACGAAGTCTGATTATCCAACGCAAAACGACGGATTCGATCGATGGCGTGCATTCAGTCAGATTCCTGACTGACAGGTCAGCATTAATGACCCACACAAGGCCGATGAGCAAGGGGATAGTAGAGTAGTTAAGAAATGGAGGCATCATCATCATCACCATCATCATCATCATCGACAGCATGACATCAGTGTTCAACACCGATGCTTCGCTGCCGTACAACCATGGTTTACTTAAAAGCCTTATTGTGAAGAAAAGAATAAAGATGGACGGGGAGGGGACCTCCTCCTGTCTTACTACAATCATTCCGAGGTGCCTACACCTCCAAACACTCATTCAGGCAATCTGGATAGAAACTGACAAAGAACACAATTACCGTCGATTAGCAGCCATATCTTGCAGCGTCCCCGACCAGGCGCAGTGAGGATCACGCGGTCCCAATCCTGGAAGGCGAGTAGCACCGACAGCACCCGAGCGTTTCGTGATTTCTTTCATACCCTTCTGTCAGGTCAAGGGTTGGCCACCTCTCCGCTTACGCCACTCTGAATTGGGCACGGAAAATAGCACTCTCTTCGGCAAACGATGATTAGGCATGCGCAACACATATCCTAACCAACGCAGCTTCTTGTGCTGGACACATTCTTCAATGGAAGTATCCTTTGCACAACCCAAAACTCGCTTTCTAACTGCCCCGTTACGGATTCGCCGACGCTAACCCACACGAGCTATGGTTCTGAGACAACGATTGTCGAACACCTGAAGACGTCTCAGTTCCGCTGCTCGAATAGGCCAAGTCTCACAGCCATACAACAAAACAGCTGGCACTGTGGCTTGATACATCCCTTGAGATTCAGGGATACACCACTTTGCCGCCATAAGTGTCTCAAATTAGCAAACGCGATCCGGGCCTTGCAGATTCGTGCATTTACCTCATCTGTCACACTACAATCAGAACTAATACAACTTCCAAGATACGTAAAACGCTCCACAACTTCGAATGCCTCTCCCTGGATTGTAAGTGGCATGTTTAGTGACGAAGAGATTGGACTTTACCGTGGTGTGGTGGTTTGCGCACCTCAGTGACCCATTGAGCTATTTTGGGGAGTGTCCTGCGACACTCACAGAGTCTCTCATACCAGGCTGGTCAATGGTTAGAGGTGTGATGAACACGGTCTCCTGGTCCTCCAAGTTGGGGGTTGGAACATGTGACGAATTGTACCGTAGAAACAGTAATGATTTGCATTTCCCGTCAAACACCGCTGCCTTGCGGCGTTGCCTTGAGCCAAAGCCTTTGGTTGAGGACCCTAATCGTCCTTCTGTCTAGGTGTGGGCGCCCTGACAGTATCCCAGCCCACTTACAACCATGAACTGCACACATGGAGGCATCAACGCTCGCACGTTTGCCCTTCCTGCTGTATACAACCAGTAAGGTAACCCGACTGATATCAATATGCGACGGCTGATGTAGCATGTGTGGGTTTGCATCTGGGGTGCTCAACGTTGAAAAGGTGGACAACAAAAGTCTAACGAGAACACCTGACCACAAAGCAAATGCGGTTGGGGCAAAACCATTCGTGTATCCGAAGGGGACGAATTTGTTCAAACTGACAACCTGGTCGGCCAAGAGACTGTGTATGTCAGACCTCTGTTCACTGACCAAACTGAGTATTCTACACCACAACCGAATGGGTGAGCGTGGCGCACAACCCATGGCATGACGATACAACCCCTTCACAAGAGATAATCGACACAGTCAGGCAGTTGTCTATAGAAGTTGACTTCGTTTATGACGCGTTTAAAGCCGAGCACAATAATGGTGTGAACCGAGTGTTATTCCAAATTATCGCAGGATGTGGTTGCTATGTCTTGATATGAATATCAACCCTAATTTGATCATCTTGCGGACCGATTGGGCCGATGTATCACCATGCCTCACTCTCCTGCAGAGCAATTCATTTGCGAAAGATCACAACTGAGACGGTAGTTTGCAGCTTATCAGAGCAAATACTGACACTTCACGCATCCAGTCGTGTCAACGGAGTAACTCAGCTTTACAGCAGATGAATGACGCTCCACTAACATTCGGCTCATACCGATGCTCCAGAACTCACCCCCGGTTCACTAAATCATGATTAGTAGAGCAAAGTAGAATAAAAACGATGTTCTTAAAGAAAACTACTCACAAGGTTGCTGAGAACGCTTCGACAGCAACTTTGTAAGTAGTTTCCTTTATGGAAAAATGCTGCGATCTGTCGAGTATCGTATCAAGTGAAACATGAGGCGGCCTTCGTGCAGCACATTCAGTTGAAGAACATCATAAACGAGACATTCACTTGAATCTCCCGTGAAAACCAAATTGATTTGCAACTGAGTGTATCTGTCCAAATCAGTCCAATTTGGGTTCAAGTAGAACATTAAGGTTGACGGAAACTCGGGGACTGTGCCTACCTGATGAGCCCAAAGAAGGGCGAAACCGGTCGTGGGCTGTCGAAGAATTTTCAGCAACCTTGTGAGTAGTTTCCTGTATGAAAATATACTGCGATATCTCGAATAAGGTACTAACTGAAACATGAGGTGGCCTTTGTGAAGCACATTCAGTTGAAGAACGAGAGGTTAAGATGAGTCTCCCGTTGAAGCCAAATTGATTTGCAAACGAGTGCATTTGTTGCAAATTAAGTTATTTAGATCTTTTCTAAGTGACTGAGCTGACATGCATCGAACCAGAAGACGAAAACTGACAGAGACAGTGCGGAACTCATCATGACCTTTTTTGGCTAATTTTCCATTAGTGTTTTCCTCTTTTTTCCCGACTATTGATTAACTTAGCCCGTTTCTGTTTATTCTGTGTGGCGTTTTGCAATCTTTTCACAATATCCTCACACTGGCAGACACACACATGCATACACACATACACGCGTACACACACATAGACACACGCACACACACTGCACACACGCCGTCTGGCAATTCGCTCAGTTCGATCATCGCTCACTTTTGAACTGCGTCGTAAACTGACTGCAGTTTAGACCACTTAAACAGTTGCCACTGCTGTGTGGCCTCGGGGTGAGCAGATTAAACCCGATGTGGGGACAATTTGGAAGTGTACATGCCTCATGAGCTGCAAGAAAAACAAAACCTGTGCTGAGTGCTCGTCTATACAACCCATTGCGAATTCCGTCTGTAGGTGGAAGTCGGAGTGCGATCATCATCTTTTACAAACTAGGCATGGAGATGAACGTAGTGGACACAAGCTCTGTTTACTTATTATCACACTGTTGAAATTCCGTGGGATGTTCTGTTTTTCGCTTAAATTGGGACTCGGAACTGCAACTGTACAGTACAGTACAGCACAGTACAGTACAGTACAGTAACACGCGCGGAAAGCGGCGAAACATACAGTCAAAAGTCCCAGAACGGACAGCTGTCTGTGAGTGGAGCCAAGTAACCGGTAACAAGTAACAAGTCACAATAGACGACAGAAGCTACAAATCAAGATGCGTGTGATTGAGGTGGGATCAGCTGACATTGATAAATGGTTTTTCGTTATGGACTTACCACTTTGTTGTGTCACAAACTGTTGCACTTGAGGTGTTCAGAGAGCCACGTGAAATAAAATCAGGGATTTGCTGGAATGAATAAACGAGAATGCACGTAATTTTTCATGTTAATCGTATCACAACAACGAAGGGGTCAATGGTTGCACCTCAGATTAAACACGCAGACTTCTCCACTACGCGACGCTCTGAAACAGAGCACCATTTCAAACATAAAAGCCGATCACCCGGACGAAAAGACGAAGGTTGATATCACAGGATAGACAGAGTGTAAACCCAGGCGAAACTTGTGTGTGCTCGTATCAGTGAAACAGTTCACTAAATGGTGTTACTTTCTCAGGTCAGCACAACCAGTGTGGCAAAAGTGGTCGACAAATGCCTGATCTGTGACTGGGCACACCCAGTCAGCTGCGTTCAGATCGTCGCTAGGCCTTTCTAAACACTTTGCTGAACTTTGCTTTGGAGATCGATAAATAGCGTACCACAGCCCATCACCCGCAATTTAACCGGTTGGACAAACATTGTTATCTGGAAGGTCAGATTCCTCAGAGCAATCACTGAATGACCCTCAGCTCCACTAGATGCTGACCAGACAGACAACGCCCCCGTAATATGCAGCGCGTCAGAGCCTAGTATCAAATCCAGACAGCGCGAGTCAGCGTTGGATTGAGGTCAGACAGTGTCCCTCCAATGAATAGCTTGAGGTCGTTGTACTCTCGCCCTCGCTTTTTAGGACTATAGCTGCTGTTCTCCCTTCTGTGAGTCTTCTCCGGCACTAGGCACTGGAGCGGGGTCAGCAGTCAGTTACAACAGATCGGCGAACTAGCAGATATAACAAGGGTCTTCATGTTTTCGTAATGCACTACTCATAAGGTTGCTGAAAATTCTTCGACAGCCCACGACCAGCTTCGCCCTTCTTGGGGCTCTTCAGGTAGGCGCAGTCCCCGAGTTTCCGTCAACCTTATGTTCTGCTTGAAACTTGGATGTTTCTTGAATGTATCTGTTGTAGGTGGTCGCGGGAGTGGAGAATCCGCGTTCACATCAGTCTCGTTTGAATGTATTTGCCAAAAAGCACCGTGTACGTGAGGATAAGCTCTTCCAAGAAGCATTAAACATATAGAATTTTGTTCCGCAGCCCGTCGGCCAAGCATCAGCTATCACGTGAACAGGGCAGGAAATCGGAGTAATCAGTGATACTCTCAGCAAATCTAACAACCACCACAGGTTACTTCCAACAAATTGCAACGGGCCTTCAACAAGCACATTAGATGACTCGAAGCTTCCTCAATACCACACAACGTCACCAAAAGAATATTGTGACAATAGGACATTTATTGATCTCGTGAAAACCGGAGATACCGTTTAACTGCGGAGCCGTAAAACTGACTCAAATATTCCTAATTGTGGCAGAAAGGCGGTATACCGCACAAATCACACTTAAAAAAACGCTAGATTTACTCAGTTTAACGAACTCAAACCCTACAACGGGAAAACTGAGGTGACCCAACCGAGAAGCTATCAGAGAGCGCCCTAAAGGTTGACGTTTAGGCTCGGTGATAACAGAGGCAGAGTGCGAACTTCTTTGTACACTGACCCATTCTCGACGTGGTTAACAGCCTTCTTGGGCGGCGAGGTGCCGGTATGTCGAGACAGATGTTCAGCAGCAGCAACAGTTGACCTCCATGCAAATCCCCATTGCTATTTCCCGAAATCCTTATTTTCGTCATTAAAGTTCTTTGGACTGAAACAGCTCTCCAAATGGAATATTCATATTGACTGTAAATCTCTATTTCGTCTCGTATCAATTGTCCCGACGGTTTGACGGTGGTGTTATGTCAGTGAAAACTGTGATTTGTCTGTCAAAACTTCCGAAAACGTGCTTCGTAGAGAGTTCTCAAAGAATACCGCCTAAGAAAGTGTAAACACCAGCAGAGTTTGATAGATGGGAGCAAAAGTTCCAACCCATTCCAATTTCGGAATGCGATGCAGCGGAACCAAGCTTTGAAAAACAACAGCACGCAGTTTTTTTTGAGAAAAAAACCCGTTACAGTAACAAGCACGCTAGTCCGGTGAAAGGCTACCGAAACACACGAAGGCTGCTTGGATACAAGACTCCTATGGATTAGAACAAATCGAGGAAATACAATTGTATTTCTATGAGAATCTTGTTGTGAGAATCACCCATGCTACCTGGTGCATCTTAGGGGTGGGAAATTTGAGGTCCGGAGTAGAGTCGGTCGATGCTAACCTTGACACACCTGGGTGCATTCAAGCCGGTTAGGATAACGAGAAATGAGTGCACTCGGTGTGTGCATCGAAATCGTGAAAAAAATACCTCAGCTGATACACGCACAGCAAAGGTCAAACGAATATGCACAGCACGGACCGTCGATTGGAAGTCTTGACCAATCAGTAAACACAACTGATGACCGGTTTTTGTAACAACAAAAACCGCGGCAAAGTCGTAATGAAAAAACATTAGTAGGTGGCCGAAATTTGACCACCGACCAAGAGGATTGCTCGAGTGCAGTTTACTCGGTTTGGACAACCCATTCCAGGGGATTTCCCATGAGAATGTTGTCAATAACCAAACACAGAATTCAGAAATTTCCGACCTTCGTGGTGCGTTTATCAGCTGAGAATTTTGTTAGAGCTTTGATTCAGTTGGTTGGTTGGTTGGTTGGTTGGTTGGTTGGTTGTTCTTCTTCAACGTGTCCATTGACACTGAGTTTCTTTAGACAACCTGATCCCATGTGGAAGGGTTTTCAGCAACCCTTATGAGTAGTGTGTTACGTCTATACGGTGTATCGCGATATCTCGAATACCGTAGCAACTGGAACATGAGGCGTCCTGGTGCAGCACATTCAGTTGCCTAAAAACAGCATAGACGAGAGATTCAGCTGTGGGTTCCAGGTGATTCTCCCGAAAAACGAAATTGCTTTGCAAATGACTATATTTTGCTAATTTCGCGCTAATTTCGTAGACCACAAGGTTGATGGAAACTCGAAAATTGCGCATACCTGATGAGCTTTGAGTGGAAGGGAAAAACCGGTCATGGGCTGTCGAAGAGTTTTCAGCAACCTTATGAGTAGTGTGTCACGTGTGAACATAGATCAGCCCAACTTGTTTCTATAATCCTGATTGAGTATGAGGAAAATTCATGGTTCATTGACACAACTTCGGTTTGGTACACCATAAAACAGCCAAATCTCGGCACCGTTGCCGTTGGGGTTCTGAGTGAATAAGTGCGACTCAGATCGATACTTGCCACTACTCAGGAGATCGCATACACAGAACAAGACCATAAGGAGCTCATGCGCGAAAAAGGTAGTGAATTTTCAACATAAGATTCAACCTGAAGGAAAGACCAATCCAAATCGAGAATCCGAGAAGCAGTGAGGAGATTTTTCTTCCCTTTTTTTGGAGGAGACCAGCTTTGGAGACAGTCCAACCCACGACACAGCGATTGGTGCATCAACAATGACCATAACAAGGGAGAAACATCGGTTTCACTTACAAACTAAAGGTAAAACTAGGACGCTAACCCCGCCCAAGATTTACAAACCGTAAGTAAAGGAAAGGAATATGAGCACACACCTCATGGACTTTCTACTCGGGAAGTCACCACCCAAAGTGGCGGCCAGCACATGATTACTTAGCATGAAATGACTGGCTGAAGAATCTGTTATATCCTACCTTCATGCAGGTGAGTGACCAACCGGAATGCTTCGCAAAAGGGGTCAAAAGGCTGTACAATGTTTCAAAACAGGCTATCATCCATTAAAACATCAGCTGAGTAAAATATCAATATGAAGAAATGGATAGTGGTTGCAGGGGTCAGTCTACACAAAGTATCACGTGAATGCCCGTAACACGTTTTATTTTATAGACGTAATGCACTACTCATATAAGGTTGCTGAAAATTCTTCGACAGCCCACACTCGGCTTCGTCCTTTTTGGAGCTCATCAGGTAGGTGCAGTCCCCGAGTTTCCGTCAACCTTCAAACCAAATTGCACGAAATGAGCGACGTTTGTGATGTTTCCATGCAACTGAATGTGCTGCACCAGGCCGCCTCATGTTCCAGTTGCTACGATATTCGAGATATCGCGATGCATGTGTAGACGTAATGCACTACTCATAAGGTTGCTGAAAATTCTTCGACAGCCCACACTTGGTTTCGTCCTTTTTGGGGCTCATCAGGTAGGCGCTAAATCCAAATGTCAGTTTACCTATGAAATGGTTAGTAAGCAGAGTCATATCAAGTCAGTATCTTGAGGGTACACCGGAACACCTATTTCAGAACACTGTCGTAAAAAGTTAAAAACCAACTGGACCATCCATGATTATGATGAAATTTCTAAGTTGTACCTGGTTAGACATGCCTAACTACTCATGAACTGCACTCATTTGTACACCAATTTGGTTTTAACAGAAAACTCGAGTGAATCCCCGCCAGATCTCTCGTTTACTAGATTCTCCTACTAGCACAAAGGATTCATGTTTCAAAAAAATGACATTATATATATATATCGTTCAGCTGTAGCACCATTTCGGTGCCTAACTGCCATGCCACCCGAAGCAAGCACGAGGGCTGGAATACTCCCAGGTTGCCCAAGCCCAGACAGGGGAAGTTGAGAGGCAGAGGTCGGGTTCGAACCACGGACCTTCCGGTCAGTAAATTCGCGCTCCAACCACTTACGCCATCTCGTCCCAACTGGGACTAAATCCGGTTGAAAATGACATAGAACCTAAGATTCACGGGAATTGAAGACCCCCAGGAAAGGCAAAATCAGTCGAGGGCTGCCGAAGATCCTGTAGCAAACTTGGAAGTAGTTTTCCCAGCTGGGTTCCAGGTGAGCCTCTCGCAAAACCAAGTTTGTTTGCAAATCAGTGTAATTCACTAATTTGTGCGATTTGGTTTGAAGTAGAACATACGGTTCACGGAAACTTGCGGACTGCGCCTACTTGGTGAGCCCCAAAAGGGTCGAAACCGGTCGTGAGCTGTCGAAAAAATTTCAGCAACCTTATGAGTAGTGCATTACATTCTTAGAGCAATTTTTAATAGTCACAAGGTATCGGTTCACATTTAATATGGCCTTCACCTAAGGGTAGATACTTTATCGTCCCCGTAGGTTCCGAAAGATGACCAGAACTACACTAGCCTTGACGATTCACAAAGTGATTTAAGCTTTCAACGCTGGGACTAAAAGTACATTCGTATACGACATTGACTAGCCTGTCTCAAGCGTGAATTCTGGGTTTTGAAGTGGCCTTTTGCACTGTGAAGGTGTGAGACCGGTGCCAAATTGTTTGATCAGACTGGTTATTTAAAATCGATTATTTAAAACGATGCTGATTTCTGAGGGTCTGACCCAAAAGTAGCACTATTACAAACACCCTCGATATCCATGAATGAATGGTGTTCAATGGGATAGCTTATCAATGATAAAATGGAAACGAAATTTTGTCGGGGAACAGGCTTAGCCCTGATGAACTCGCGTAAATGGTTGCCTAATGATTTTTTAAAATTTATATGAGCGTGGCAATGACTGCTACCCCTTTTCGAGTTAACTTATCACCTTTTGGTGAGTAAAATTTGACCTTGGTCTCCAGTCAGTGATGTTCACGATTCATTCTTGTGGATACAGTGTTACCATACTTTGTTTTACAAGCAAAGGCGTGCTTGAAAGCAATTGCCACGG
Organism: Clonorchis sinensis; assembly: GCA_003604175.2. Classification (NCBI taxonomy): domain Eukaryota; kingdom Metazoa; phylum Platyhelminthes; class Trematoda; order Opisthorchiida; family Opisthorchiidae; genus Clonorchis; species Clonorchis sinensis. Next base: position 1,863,877 of record CM030373.1, on the reverse strand, counting down.
CTGAGCTTCTGCAAACGAACGGCTAATCCATTTGTTCTGTAGCCGTTCTCGTTCGCATCAGGTTTGCTTGATTCACTTATCAGATAGCTCCAGGGCGCTGATTGGTTGTTGGTCTGTTCGCCGGGTTTGGCAGTTGGATTGCAAACGTTTCATCACCAATCCAGATGACATCGTCAGTAGCATCGCCGCACTATATCGTTTTTTGTCCAAGTGTATTAATTTGCAACATTACATAACTTCGTTTCCAACGGTTTCCCGCGGTGTGTTCTGATTAGTTCTATTGGCTTGTGAGAACCTGTGCCTACCTGGGCACGAGGTCCGTGAGTAAACCAGATTGACAAATCTTCTATTTGATGGCATTTTTAGAATTACAAAGACGTATCTCTCAGGTGAGTCTCTCGCAAAAACCAAATTGATTTGCAAATGAGTGTATTTCTCGAAAACGGTCCAATTTGAGTTCAAGTAGAACATAAGGTTGACGAAAACTCGGGGACTGCGCCTACCTGATGAGCCCCAAAAAGGGTGAAACCGGTCGTGGGCTGTCGAAGAATTTTCAGCAACCTTATGAATAGTGCGTTAAGTATATACATGTATCTCAGAACTCTTCAATCGAGGATCCTCACCGGATAACAACTATTGCGTTGTCCTAGAGGGTCCAAGGCCGAACCGCAATTGGGTGACTTTAAGTCACATGACACGAGTGCTCGTTGTATAGGCCCGTTCTGGCTTGCAACAGACCAAACTTGAGCAGTTGTTCACAGTTGCTATACGATAAGCATTCGTTTCGTTGTGACGTATTTGGCTGGCTAAAGCCGTCAGTTTTTCCACAAGAACAAGCCTAAGTATTTTACTGACAGAATCGTCTGTAACGAACTCCGATGAGGGGCACACTTTGGCTTGGAAGCAACAGTCTGCGAGGACTTGATGACACGATAAGCAGACATATTTGACACCAGTGAGATTCACTGAACCTGAGTAAATCGGTCGGATGAACACACTGGAGGTTCCTTATTCCAAGCCTTTCCACGCCTCCACAGAAGCCGTGGATGGGGGAGAAGTTATTGTACCGGAATAATTCGATAATAGGAGAAGAATTCGTCACTGCCTGAGCCTTGCCCTAGACATGATGTTCGAAAAGAATCACCTAAAGCGAGCTAAATGTGTGCTTTGGAACAGGGATGTGTCGGCAAAAACTGCAAAAAAAATATTGGCCATCCGTTTGAAGAGAAGACAGTTATCTGAGAAGGGGCGTTTGAAGTTTTAAATTTCTAGTCGTAATTCTACCGTTGTACACTAGGTTAGAGGTTGAGGTGGTTTTCACTGTGGACTCAAAGAGGAATCCGTTGAAACTCTCGACTAGGATAATGTTCAACTAACGTTGTTGTACAAAGACCGTTTCAGATTTTAGTTGGGACAAACTTCAAGATATCGAATTAGTTGTCTAGACCCAACCGTTTTCTCTCAACAGCTGTTTTCCCAGGGCCACGGGTTGTGCAAGCTGGGACTAACAGGTAACATCGTTCTCGTTAGGAGAACAGGACCCGGGTGTTTTTGGATGAACTGTCCCTCGGCATGCGTTCTGCACCCACAAAGTGTAAGGTCAAGCTTCTGGGCATGCTGTCGCTGAACGTGTTATTCATAGTCCAAGGGCAGACACTTTATGTCGTAAAACGTTTTTTCCCAACTGTGAAGTTGCATTAGTTTGGATTGTATCATGACAGGTGAAGTCACTGCATGAATCTGTAAGACTGAGGCAGTGTTTGCAAACATGCGACACAAATGGCATCAAAGCGCCATACATCTGTATCTCAAGGGACGTGTGTATCAAGCTGTTCTGTCGTACTGCTGCTGTGAGGCATGGCCTGTCCGAGCAGTGGAACTGAGACGTCTGACAACCATTGGGTAGGACCAAACAGATAGTGAATGGTCGCTGTTTTATTGATCAGTAGCATCAGTAATGGAGAAATCTTTGATGGATGACCCCTTTAATTCAACGTCTATCTCTCTCGTTTTTATTGTACCATTTGGTGTTTGTATTGACTTTTGCGTCTATTGGTCTCAGGACTGATAAGAAGCCGGGGTTTTTGACCCTTAGGTTGTGCGCCAAACCATCTCATCTCGGACTTGAATCCACCATGATTTGGACCTATAGGTTTGTCAATGTAGGTCACCTGGTGACTTGACCTAAACTATTAAAACTGTCCCCCGATTGGTCGCAATCAGCTCGTATAAAACGAAACTTGTGTAGAAAACCGGACTTGTATGCCTAGCCAACTCACTTGCTGACTATGATACTCTGGTTCATATTTGCAGTTTTGCTAACCGTTGGTGAGTTGTTTCGTTTTTTATGCGGTCATAGCATACTTCCCGAATCATTTTGACTGTCTTAGTCGTAGGAATGCCAAAAATATTCTCCTTTTTTTCATATTTAAAAGTGTTCTCAACAAAACGACTCCTGGAGGGATGGCAATTCAGGTAGTGTAGACGTTCGGGAGGGGGGGGGTGATTTAACTCCATCCTTTCTGTCTTGTCCTATTTTCTTGTCTTGTTCTATGTGAACAAAACCAAACCAGAAGTTGATTTATATCTGTAGTACCGCTGGCGGCCCAAAAATAGCGATTTCATTCTGGAGTAAAGCGTGTCTATGCCTGAAGGCCGGCAAACACACACCGTAGTTTCTGGCTTGAATGATTTCGGTTCACATAGAAGAATATACTGTTCGTTTTCCCCGATTCTCCACACACACAAAAAAACTCTGACTGTTTCCTCTCACAAGTTTACGTGATATTACTGCTTACATCATAGTCAGATGTCTGAGTCGTTTGCAATGGCACATCCTATGAGATATCTGTCCTTATCGGACTTCCCCTCTCTGCAATAGAAGTTGACCAATCGCTTGTCCTAATAATACGCATCAAACAAATGTCTGAAAGTAACTAGACCATTTCCTTGTATTGTTCAGCGAGGCTGCGCTACAAACAGGTACCATAATCACTGGGCAGCCGATTGGCGAGCCAGAAATTAACTCTCATTGCCGGTGACATCCTGATTCTAGCATCTTCCAGGAGAAATGATCCTTTTGATTCTGAAGGAATCTCGTTTTCCACACTCAACGCTCAACACTCATAGGGTAACTTAAAACTCTTCAACAGCCCACTACCGGGCCATCATGAACGAGAGATTCATCCAGATTCACTCAAGTCATTTGTCATAGCCATGTTCGTGTGCAACTGAGGGTAGTTGTTGAATGAATGTCATTTCGAGAGACCGTCAATTTTAAAATTGCATCCACACTGCGCTGTTGCTGCCTAAGTTTGACTAAATCTCTGCTAAATGTTCTCATCGTTTTAGCCAATTCGCTCTCGTTTAAAAAGTGTGAGTTTTGAGTGATGTTTTGATACTCCTACCTGTATGAGAAGAGTGCTCACTTAATCCAATCACGTGATTTCACAGAGTTTTATCGGTTACCACAGATTGCGCAGATTTCAAATTTAGCATTGTTAACCCTGGGTCCCCTGAACCTTGCATCCGATAACATTTTCACGACTCTTTTTCATCGACCCTCTAGTTCCATCTCAGTTCTTGCGGGTGGTCACTCATTCCTACGCACAACACATCACGATTCTCCTCAGAATAGTCCCTTTGCAAGCAGCTTTCCTATAAAGAACCGAGGGACGAACTACGATGCCTCGTGCGGCAAAAATCCGAGAGTCTCAAAATTTGCTGATTGAACAAGCAGCTTGATATCACGTCATAAAACATATTATCTTGGTTCATAGTAGATGGTCCATAAATGTTGTCTTGAGGCTTTATTACGCAGCCGACCTATCTTAATCGACTGCATTGGAGGCAAATAGTAGTAAATTGTGTCATTCTTGTAAGATCCCACAGAGCAATTCAAATTTGAATGCATGTCAAACAATGCTTGTCAAGCAATCTCAAGGTCATTTATCACTGTCAGGTTCTCCACCTCGGTTGTAATTTTCTCCCCATGTGTCGGTGAGCAGCAATCGAAAAATACACTCATTTGCAAATCGACTTGGTTTTCACAAGAGACTCAAAAGAATCTCTCGTTTATGATGTTTTTCCGCTGAATGTGCTGTACAAAGGCCGCTTCACGTTTCAGTTGGTACGATATTCGAGATATCGCAGTATATTTTCATAAACGTGACTACTCACAAGGTTGCTGAAAACGCTTCGACAGCCCACGACCGGTTTTGCCCTTCTTGAAGCTCATCAGGGAGGCGCAGTTCCCGAGTTTCCGTCAACCTTATGTTCTACTTGAACCCAATTGGGACTGATTTCGAGAAGTACACTTGTTTGTAAATCAATTTGGTTTTCACGGGAGATTCAAGTAAATCTCTCGCTTATGATGTTTCCAAGCAACTGAATGTCCTGCATCAGGCCGCCTCATGTTTCAGTCGATACGGTATTCGAGATATCACAGTATATTTTCAAAAAGGAAACTATTCACAAGGTTGCTGAAAACTCTTCGACAGCGTTTGAAAAGACTAGGCCTGTGAAGAGAGCGCACTCCTTTTTGGCAGCAACGCGAAGCGGTCAACTTGAAGAGAGACTGAATACCTCCTCAATCTCCTCCTTCTTTGGTGAAGTATTTTCCATGGTTCTCCATTGTTGCAGGTCCCGCCAGCTGTCGTCCAACAACATGATTATATATATATATATACTAGCGAACATGGTAACTCACTAATGCCAGATAATGAACGGTTTTGACTGAAAACAAAATTTACTTACCAAAAGAGGCGAAAATGCATGTCAACCTGAATCAGATGAGAGCTCACGATTTCTCTGCAACACCTGGAAAATTTGTGTGTTGGTCAGCCACGGTTTACTGTTATACAGGCAGATACGTTTATACACATTGTATCTCAGTGAAGTCCCACAGTGTATACTGAAACACAAGACAGACCAGATTATGTCGAACGGGAATCAGTCTATCCGGGATGCCACAGATTGTTTGTGTCATGAATCAGTTGGCGAACAAATTCATCTGGCTGCCGGTTTCTTCCAACTCTTCAGCGTGACGTAACAATGGTTCGGATGGACCCGAACCTACCTCCGGTTGCCAAAGGTGGAAAATGGGGCTTTCGATCAAGTGAGCACAAGCATAAAAAGTTAACTTTTTCGTACTGAACGAGACCGCAATGGGTACCTAAAGTTCAACAGTAGTGCGGTCACTTAACGGTACTTTGGTTGAATAGGTCTCTGCCTAGTCGCCGGATAGTTCATATTCGTGGCTGTTGCACAGATAACACGCACCGGACGACTGCATTATGAAAACACATCAAACGTCAGACGCATTCTGAACCTAACGAAAGCGTGAATCGCTCACTAGTTGCTTCGGATACTCAAATCTGCTAAGCTTTCGGTTGGAAACTAGCAGCAAACGCTCTGGACGGACAAATAACGCTTGGATTTGGCGAAGTGCACTCTAACGCCAGGCTCAGTTGAAGCTCAGCTGAATCCCTCGGTTATGATACTGGTCTACCAAATGCGCTGCGCTGCGATGTAAACATGAAACCCACAAACGTCGCGACCACCCGCAAAGCTTCCTGATTCATTCAGTTGCAGAAAACCCTAAACGAGAAATTCGACTGGAATTGAGTTGAGTTTCCCGGGAAATCCAAATCGGGGTCCAAATCAGGGTAGTTTGTTGAATTTTATACAATCTGGTCCATGTAGAACATGGGGTTGACTGAAGAGAAGCTCGGGGACTGCAACGAACCGGTGAACCTTAATAGGAAACCAGAAACCGGTCGTCGGCTGTCAAACAGTTTTCAGCGACCTTATGAGTAGTCTCTTTCAAGAGAGAATATATACTCAAGCTGTGGTTGAGAACTGGAAAATATTCGGCATACCTCATTGTAAAATTACCGCGCATTCAATGAACCGAAGCTTCTAGTCTGCCATAGATTCGAGGGATACTACAAAAACTGCGGATATCTTGGGAAGGTATAAATCATTTTGTGAGGCGGCGGTTACAAGTAGACAGTGTGAGCTGCGTTCACCATACACTCCTGACTTTCGGGGCTTTACAAATTAACGAGACCCAGGGGAATTAGTCCCCCAAGTAGAGAAAAAATTCTGCTAAAAGACCGTTAACTCAGATTCCAACTTTGGTCCAGGCTTTTCAGACATGACAAACCTAGCCTCGGCCATCTGGCACACATGTTGAAAAGTTTCAACCGAGAAGAGTGTTGTTCCTGTGCCCCATCCAGAATGGCGCAAATTGCGAGGCGGACAGCTTGTGTCTTGGGAGGAGGGTATGAAAGAGATTATGAAGAGTCCGCTTTCCAGGATGGTGCCCCAGTGACCCCTCTGTACTTGACTGGAGATATTGCAAGAAATTACAGCCAATCGACACCAGATAGTTTAAATAAGTGCTTGGGTGTGTGGGCACTTCAAAATACTTGCGATAGGCTAGCACTAAGTTTCTCACTCACTCACTCTCTTCAGTTTTTCTCACTCAAAGTCTTTAAATGTAATCAGGTGAGCTTTGTTCTGGTACGGCGACAGTGCATCAGTATCAACTCTGATGCCCCTATCTTTGAGGATGATGACGCCACATTGAAGTAAGCTATGTGGACTCCAATGAGAGAAACCGCTTTCCAGGAGATTTCGAACTAACTCCTAGCTGAAGAAGTTGTCTTTTTCGAAAGAGAATCTCTGTCGATGGTAACGTTGTATATTTTTACAATCATGTTACGTAACAAAATGATATCAGGTGCAGAAAAGCAGGGGAGAATTTCTGAAAAAATAAATTTATTTGGGTCCTTTAAATCACTTGTGATACCAGGTTTTAAAGCGAACAGGTAACCATGGCAACTGACACGCTTGTCACAGTTAATGTTCAGTCCGCTTACATCTCATTTGGGAAGCTAAAGCCTCGTCATGGTATTCTTCACTTAGCTCGATGTGATGAGCAATTTGGCTGCCAACTTGTCACCACCAAGCGAAAGTTCATTTTCCTTGTGGCCGACCAGCTAAACGGCCATTTCATGAGGGTCTTGAATTGAAGCCCGGCGAGTGGACCTGATGCCAACAGTTGGATGTCATAAAATTTCAAATATCTCTTCGCCTTGGTCACTGCTAGCATGTTCGCTTTGACCAGTGTAAAAACAAGTTGCCCGGGAACATTACAAACGAGTGATTCAGCTGGGTTCCAGGTGAGTCTCTCGCAAAAAACAAATTGATTTGCAAATGAGTGTATTTATCGAAATCAGTCCAATTTGGGTTCGAGTAGAACATAAGGTTGACGGAAACTCGGGGATTGCGCCTACCTGATGAGCCCCAAGAAGGGTGAAACCGGTCGTGGGTTGTCGAAGAATTTTCAACAACCTTATGAGTAGTGTATCACGTATATACAAGTGTTAATAACTCACTGATCCACTGTCTGAAGTGAAATGCATTTTTCCGCGTGCATTCATTCACGCACTGTTACCCCGTTTTTGGCACATTTGTCATCGGATGACATGGATGAAAGACTTTACGTCGAAGGTATTTTGTATTGCTGTAAAAGAGAGGCCATGGTATCCACTGAATAGATCAAAAAAGTGGTTTAACGAATCGCGTTGTATCGTGAAGTGGGTAGGCCGTTAGGATTTCGTCGAGCGCCAGCAACCGAAGCCACTTTCTAAAGGTAGTGAAAAGTCTAGTCAATGAAACTGTAATAAATTATGAGGGAATTTTGGTCCACTTCACAACTCGTATTGTATGATGGTGTTCATACGGGCGATCCTATTGGTCGTCTGACAGCTCAGTGTAAAACAAGGACTTTCGTACGGTTTCGATTCGACCACTGCTTGATAGTCAGAACTCAGCCCGTACACCATCGCATGTCATCGGAAAATTTACGGAAGTTTTTAAACCCAAGTATATGTTTGAGAACGGGGAGAATGGCAGGTGACAGCATTTCATAGTGTTGGTTGTCAATCAACTGATCAACAGCCAATAAACTCACCCTAGCTACCAATGTAACGGTGGATACTACTGATGAGGCGTGCGAGTAGTACGTCTTCTCGTAAATCCGCGTTGCGGCGAAGGCCTTCTTCCTTTCACCAATAGTTCACACTACCAATTTCATATTACCTCGTCAAGGAAGAAAACTGGTTTTGTGGCTGCTTTAAAAAACCGACCTTTCCATGTGAGTACAGTTGTTTTGGGCACAAAACAACCGTACAAAGTGCTTATTTCCCATGTTTTCCTTGTGATATACAGAAACTTTTTGAGTAATCTTAGCAAAATCAATTTTGACAGCCCCCGCAGGAGGTCATCGGATGATCAAAGTTCCGTCCCCTCTTGAGGCATGAGTAAGCACAGCGCTCTCCTACAGCATCATTTTTACCGTATTTATTTCTTTTTGGAAGGCAGTCAACTGTTCCTACAAATGTGCGAGACTGTTGAAAAGTTCGCGTGATACAAAATCTTCAGCGACATGTGGACACACGAAACAAAGACTCTGGTGAACAGGTACCTAGTTTGCCATTTGCACCAAGTAACCAATGGAGTCCGTGTAGCTAATCGGTGTGCAATCGAATCATGGTCACAGTAACACACAATGCTGACGTTTTCAGTGGACGCGTAAAGGAATGGAGTAATACACCAAACGATGTCACCGGATGAAACGATTATCAGGATATTTTCCTGAATGAAATTACTCACAAGGTCACGGAAAATTCCTCGACAGTTGTTAACCGGCCCACCAAATTTCCACATTCATTTAACGGTACATTCTCCAGTTACGCGACATTTGTAGGATTGATTCACGTTCAAACACTGTCGCATGAACAGTCCTGTGTCTGTCCTAGCGCATTGGTATTAGGCTTGCTGTTCCATTCAGTTTGAGACAGTCCTTAAGCAAGAGAAAAGAGGATTGCCATAATTTGTACAGCGACCACAAAATTCCCCACAAGCGCAGGCCAGAATCTTCACGACGGGTCAAAATGCGCCCAGCTGACTGCTCTCGATTCTGATTGGCTCATACTTTGACCAATAAAAACATGCTTTTTCCTGGCTCGCAGCCAGTTCACGACCCACCCATTCAAACGACCTACGGTTCGCTTATTTCGCTTAGCTCCGAACAAGGACATATCAAATTATCATTCAGCAACTCATCTAAATGTCGCCGTCGCATAAAACTCCTCGAGACCGTTCCGCGAATAACGCAGTACGGACGTTGGACTCAAATAGTCACTTTCTCAATCTGCCAAGGATTGACAATTCACTAAAGCTTGAGTGGGTCGAAGTGTTTTTTTTCACTTGTCCCACTCATGCTGAGATAACGTCGGAAACCATTGTTCACGAATATACTTGTGCATGTATATTCGTAATGCACTACTCATGAGGTTGCTGCAAAATCACAAACGAGCGATTCAGCTGGGTTCCAGGTGAATCTCTCGCAAAACCAAATTTGTTTGCAAATGTGAGGTGATTTGACTCGGTGACGCCACGAACTCATGTTATGTTAGATGTTAAACACCTGTTGATTAGTTTTGTCTTCTTCAACCCCTGTTCAGCTTACCCAATTCATGGAGTTCTCAAAAAGAAAGATGGCTCTGCGTTCCCCTGTAGTAATGACCAAGAAAAAGCAATCGCAACCCAACAATTGCGCCAAATGGTAAGTGACTTTATCTTTTTGTACTTTTGTTGTTTTGATCATTCTTTTACTTTCTGGATGGGGACCCCGAGACGAGCCATATCAATGGTTAGAGACATTGTCAGACATGGCCCAATCGCGCCCTCAGTAGCGCTCATGCATCCAAGCTATGGCCTTTAATGCATAGCCCCCTTCCCAATTCCCCGACTTAACAGCCCATTGACAGTGGTGCATTTACGCAGCTCGCGCCTCCAATGCGCAGCTACCTACCTCACCTCCCCAAATCATCGGCGGACGAAACTGTGGCAGCTACAACCACTGTACGACAAGTACACGGTTTCTTACAGCTGGTGATGATGATGACTTTCTGAAAATAGCATTCAACAACTTGAAAAGCATATTCCGTCTTCCACGAAGATCCACATGGCCAGTTGTAGGGGGTAGAATTCATTTTCACGTTACTGCCGCTTGAATACTCCTCCTGTTGCCCATGTGTCCTGTTCCTCATGAGTCCCACTTATACAAATGTAGGGAAGAAAACCCTCCACCACGTTGTCCGCTAGAAAACACCAACTAAACGGTTACAAACTACTGGAGAGGAAGGTAAACATTTCATATGCAACTTATTGTAAAATCTGAGCATTCTCACACGTTTTCTTGAACTTTCGTGGATATTCACTGACTATTACACAATTTTAAACGAACGCTGTAAAGCACTTCCACGGGTTTCGTAATAAACCCCATGGGGCTGCACCTTCCATTAGACACGAGGCGGAGTTACGGGAAAACTACATACTACTCGCATGCCTCATCAGTGGTATGTGCCTTTACACTAGACCTCATGAACAGTGCACACCCTTGGCCGCGTCGGGGTTTTAATGCCGGATATCTGACATACAAGGCTAGCTTGTCAGCACTACTCCACCAGCGTACGTTGGACGCACCTGAATCCCCACGTGTGAGCAGGCAGTGAGGTTTACTCTCGAGGAATGTGATTGGTTAGCCCGAGACGACCCAATAACTGTCCTGATTGTATGGATCGACCGCGCCGTCTGTCAAGATTTCTCATTTACAGACTTTCATCAGGGACGCCTGATAGCTGATGAACAATTGTTGGCAAGTCGTTCGTAGTTGCCCATCAGGTTTCGAGCTCCCATGGTGCTACCTGACTGAGAAGTGCTGACACGTGGCCCAGTAGACTGACACAACCACAGGTAGGCCTTCGACTGCTAATCTAAACGGAGACCAAACAACAGTTGAGACGCCTAAACCAACAGCACCATGATGTTGCCACGAGAAAGATCGAAGATCATGTTATTATGATCCTAACCTGAATTCATCATCATCATCATCATCATCGTCATTGACAGCATGACATCAGTGTTCAACACCGATGCTTCACTGCCGTGCAACCGTGATTTATTTGAAAGCCTTATTGTAAAGAAAAGAATAAAGGCGGATGGGGAAGGGAATTGGTGCTAGCTTACTACAATCAATTCGAGGTGCCTACACCTCCAAACATTCACTCAGGCAATCTGGATAGAAACTGACAAGAAGAACGTCGCTGACATCGATTGGCAACCATTTCTTGTAGTGTTACCAACCAGTCGCAGTGGGAATCACGCGATCCCTATCTTGGAAGGCGAGTAGCACCGACAGCACCCAAACGTTTCGTAATCTCCTTCATACTACTCTGCCAGGTCAAAGGTTGGCCACCTCTCCGCTTACGCCACTCTGAATTGGGCATGGAAAGCAGCATTCTCTTCGGTAAACGGTGGTTAGGCATACGCAACACATGTCCCAACCAACGCAGCTTCTGGTGCTGGACACAATCTTCAATGGAAGTGCCCGTTGCACAACCGAAAACTCGCTTTCCAATTGCCTCGCGCCCTATCAAAGTATGATTAAACACACTGACTCGGCTGCGGGCCTTCAGTCTGCAACCCAGGTGATTAACTCGATCGACTTTTTAGCTTGTTATCTGATGGTTGCAAAAGCAGATACCACTGAAAAAAATGGGTCTTTTATCTGGAAATTTATCAAGATAACGGTCCGCTAACGTCAAATCGCGTTGGCCCACACAGGCCAATCCCCACCCACACTTATACGCGCTTAGGCCGTTGGGTCAGACTAGTCTAACAATGCCCGTCGGACTAGCAGTCTTGTCAAGCCATTTAATGAAACTAACAGTTCAGTCAATCTTAGATCTTGGTTGGCTGACATCCGTCAGCTGATCGAATTAGGCCAGATGCAATCACAACCCGGAATTACAACCTGGTTCAAGTTACAACAGCTGGTTCTAAAGAAACCCAAATGTTGCTTTGCTCAGCTGACTGGGAAACAAAAGCTTTTGCGAAGAATCCGCGCTTCATGTACCAGGAAGGTGCGAGTCAGCAAATCGCTTGACAAGTCTATGCCCACCGGGCTACCGTTGATACCTCGGACAATCTATGGAATAAAATCGGGTCTCGTACACGAAATTCAAACCCGGATAACATGTGATCATTGAAGGTGATCAGTACGGGATTGTGGGACGTCCTACCAGCATCAAGGCTATCCAGAGTAAAATCTTCGCCACTCACAGACGACTTTCTGGTTCCGTAGCATTATACACAAAATGAGGAGATTCAAGTCCTTCGAAACTTATAAAACTTCGAATCACGAAGACTAATCCTAGCCCATTCGTTCCACGTAGATTCGGAACCAAGCCAAGCCTGAATGAAAAGAAACCCTAAAGAGAGTTTTCGACAATTCTCAGTACACTGGCTATTGTCATCCCTTGCCAGGGTCACTAGTTGATTTAATATTTGGTCGTAGCTCACAAAATATAAAGGATTGAATTCTACCTACATTATTAGTAGTGTGAGGAGATTTGAGAAATGTATTGGAGACCCCGTCCTGTAAGTGAAGCTAGTCTATGCATAAGAGTCGAGAAGCACTATACAGCTGTTTCATTCTTATTGGGAATCAGTAGCAATGAGCATCTAAAAAAACTCAAACATGTTCGAACTCCCAACAGTCCGGCCCGTGTTTGGATGCTTAACCGTCCGGCCCGGAGCGGCTGCACAGCAGTGTGATTAGATTACACTTCGACGGGATTGAGCGCCGCTCATCCTTCAACCAATGAAACCAGATTTCGTGGTCACGCTCATTGAGTGACGACTCATCAGATGCGCATCACTCTTGATTCCCAAAAAAGATCAAACAGCTGTACAGTGCTTCTCGGTTTCTCAGCATAGCTCGGCTCCAATGACAGGATGAAATCTCCATTAGGAATCTCCGCACACCACCATCAGTCTACGATTAGCTCGGAGGAAGAATAAGTTCACAAGATGAATGAAACTCCCGTCTGAGAAGTCATCACTCGACAAACGCGACCACGTGATGTGGCTTCTGTTATTAACTTACGAGTGGTAGTTTACCCTGTCTAAGTGAAAACTACTAAAACTGCTGGTCAGCCACTCGTGGCCTAACCGTTAAGCTGTCAAGATGCTGGACGGATGGTCTTGGGTTTGAAACTTCCTACTGGAGTTTTGCAAGGTGCACACTGCTTAGGATTCTCAATAAGAAGGGAGAAACAGCACGGTGCTTTTCGGCCTTTCAGCACAGCATTTCGACACTATGATAATGCTTATTCAGGATGTCGTTTAACCGTATCCCGTTTGCCCAATCTAAGAAGGAACTTGAGGATTCTAGGCCGATGGACAATGCTGGTGCTTTATTTCCCTTCTGGTAAATTCCGAACATCTACAATTTATAGATGTAGTTACAGAACACTTGTCCTCTTCTGAAGGATTGAACTTATGTGAAACAATCAACAGACGTTGGTGAGAACTCCTCCACAACACAGGTTTCGCCAATCCTATTCGGGCATATCAGGTAGACGCGACTTCGACTCATTACTGGTCAGACGAACGGTTTAGTGGTCCGTCCCCAGTCGAAAGATCGCAAAGTTGAAAATCCTTGGGGTTTTGTAAGATGCCGTTTGCTTATGGCTTCCCATAAGGATGATACTGTGTATACACAGTAAAATGTAACGACTGTACGAAGGTTTATATAGGTCAGACAGCCGGGGAATTGCACACCAGAATCGGTGAGCATAAGCGATCCATTAACAGACCACCGAGAAACATGGATGAATATCAGGCGATAGTCAACGATTGGGCAATGGCAAGACATGCACTAGACACTGGGCACAGGATAGATTTGGAAAATATGGACATTCTGAGACGGGGGTTAAGATTCACACCACAGCGACTGGTGGCCGAGGCGGTGGAAATCGTCAAGCATCCCAGCGTGAATAGAATAGAGGGCGTAGAACTGGCAAGCGTGTGGAGAGCGGTTATAGATCAGCCGAGATGACGTGAGCTGGTGTGTAGTTATCAGGGAAATGATCTAGGTCTAAAAGTACAGAATCCAAGCAGAGTAAGATCCAATCAACCACCCCCACCCCCAAACCAATCGTCTAGGCACCCCTCGACGAGTACAGGCAAACAAAAATGTGTGAATGTCCCAAGAGGAATATTTCATTAAGGTGTCCAGGTTCAACATGAAGACAACTCCTCCCTAATTAATCTAACGTAGATGTTGGTCATCCCCACTAACCAACAAACAGGAACATCAGGCTGACACCCAGCACTGATCAAGTCGGCTAGGCATTAGAAATCTCACGGATTGGTTCCCTGACTGCCTTAAAACCCAATCAACCTGCTTACTTACTCATTTGGCCTGACGAAGCTTTTGTGTCAAAAGCGAAACGTTGCCCAGCAATAAATCCACCGATTGTTTACCAAACCTCTCTGAAATGTCCCACATCTTCCATTCGGTCTTATCAACAACTGTTTTGCTGTGTGCGCCACAGTTTGTTAGTGCGGAAGCTTAACTGAGCAGTTCTAGTGACATATGCCGATTCACGATTCACCAGACGCATAGTACTAACACCGGTGCAGTAGCCTGCCCCAGAATGCAGAATGCAATGCTTCCGGGTCTGTTTTTTTTTGGGGGGGGGATTCAGTCTCCGATTCGGCTGAACGCAGACTGCTGTTGCGTAGACTTTCTTGCCGATCGAAAGCTGTTGAAGGTTTGCGACCAAAGCTGGCTCTCCCACAGAAGCTGTTATGTCATTGTTTTCAATCGCAACATGCACAGACATTTTGTAACAGTTGACCTATAGTACACTTTCCCGAAAGAACTGAGGCGCAGCATGCCAGATATGCAATTTTTTTTCCAAACAGGTAATCAGAACCTCGGCGCTACAAACTGAACCTTTCCAAATGCATCTAGATTGTCTAAACATAACGCCCTACTCATAAGGTTGCTGAAAAACTTTCAATGACAACCTTTTCGAATAGAGTGTTACTTGGAGACAATCGATTGCAATATTACGTCTATCATTTCGACTGTAATATGAGACGGCCCGCAGCACACCCAGTTGAAGTGGACCTTTATAAACGGGTGATCCAGCTAGATTTAACTGAGTGCCCCGTAAAAATCAAGGTTGTCGAACAAGGTTGTAGACCCGTATTCATACTTAGGTAGGAAGGTGCCTAGAGGCGTTTTTATGCTAATCGCATGTTTCTTGTCAACTCGGAAGCAATAAAAAGGTCTCCACAAGCATGGCAGTTTCACTCGCATGCAGTCCATGCGAGGACGCTTGGCAGTTTCATCTACCAGCACCAACAGCTGTCGAAATCATTTCCAAACAATTTCTCGGATCTGTTCTATGTCCAGTATCTAGTTCATGCTCAATCATGGCCGAGAGTTCAGATACCGCGTGGTTCAAATTGGAAAATCAAGCGGCTTCGAGCATGCACTGGTGCGGCAGTGGGAAGACGCTCGTCTCGCATGTCTGACGTCCGGGGAGTTCAAACCCCGTAACGGCCAAAGATATGCACCATTCGAGCCCAGGGATTCGCATTTTTGGTGTAGACTCGCTTGAATAATAGCGCCAGGTCAATGTAAATGCTAAAAATCCGGCAAACACCAATCACAGGATATCCTCAGTTTGCACTGCTCTTTGGTAGACATCTTCTGTGCCTATTGTTCGCATTCGACCAAACTTTGCCTACACCAAACCGGGCATCGGGCGTCAGTGTGAGTTGGTTTCCCCACTCTTGCTGCGTACAGCCCCAGTGCCAAGACTAATTTGGTTCACGTTGTCTCCATTTGGACGCAAACAGCTTGTTACCCCCTAGCTAGCACATTATGGCTAAAGAGCTGAATTCTATCGATCGACAGGTGGTACGTGTGATTTCACAATGATTACGGCAAAATTACCCTATTTCAGGCCAGTAAAGTGGTCTTCGGATCAAGCTTTCAAAGCGTCACACTGAAAGACGAACGTGGTCAGTGCCGTGTGACCCTTGAAGTGGCAGTGAACGCGTTTGGTCGGGCAAAGATGAAGCTTGCCAAAGGAAGTCAAGACGTTGGTGCGTACATTGCAAGAAAATTCCGGGAATACGTGCCAAAAAGTGGTTTGGTATTTAGCGCAGAAACTCCACTGAGTAAGTCTAACAGTTAAAAAGGGCATTTTGTTTGTCGTGTGATCAAAATTTGGCTACAGAGATTATTCGAGTACACGTTAGAATAGTATCGATCTGAAAATTCACGAATTGCTTTCAGGGAAACATGTGCAAACACGGTCGATTTTGAGCTGAACCAAATTCATAACCACTAGCAGCACAGCGGTGGAAAACTGCCCAAAAATTTCGTCTGTCTTCGGTTTTGACCGCAAAAAGTACCACAACGGAGAGCTAACGATATTTCTTTTGTCAGCGTCCACAGAATTCCAGCAACCTGTCTTCGGTACGGTTATGATCCTGCGGGCTACGCTTGCTGGAGCTGAGGTGCAATCTGACGGGGAGAGCGGCAAGTCCCCGTACTATGAGAAAAGAGTATTGTGAGATGGTCCGGGGGTGAAATCGTACTTTCCTCTATGACAGGTATATGAGAACGGTGACGATCACCTCTATATTCATGGAGGCAGCGAAGCTCCCCACGTCCGAAGAAGGATGGCTTAGGAAGACCTGCCTTTAAAACCTCACAATCTGGCTCATCAAAAGTCGACCGTGACAGCCTTCAAATTCTCCAATACAATCGAAATGCTTTTAAAAGTCAAGAACCTGTGCTGCTCAAAAGAATCCTATTGTACGCAGAAGCATTAGGGTCAAACTTTCAAGTCTTATTCGCTGCGTTCTCAGGCCACGAATATAACCCCCCGCCCCCCAATTTACAGGCTCAGCAGATTAAAACTTGGAACGTGAGCTGGAATGTAAAATGGGTGTCCTAGATAAGGACGTAAGAGACAAGCCTGAAGGACCACCTGGGACAAGAAGTTTCCCCATCCGATATGGGACCTAGTGGGATCTGCGCTTCCAAGCGGCTTGCTCTTCTTTTTGGGCAAGTACCCGGGTTTTTAAAGACTGGAAAATCTGGAGGGAAATTTTGGGTCCACTTGGAATCGGATGAACCGACAACAATGAACAAAGACTACTGACAATGTGTAAAACATCTGAACCCTCAAACACGTGGTTTCATTGAACTACCTATATAGCTTGCCACGTGGGCTCAGCCAAGAAGTGGACATGGATACCTAGCTGACAATAGGTGGCAAACAGACCTCGGTGAACTACTGAACACAGAAGTGTCACCTGAAGCTGAGTGCAATAGGGATAACGCTCCGGTGTATTCCATACTGTATGCCACACTCAGAAAACGACAAACTTGGGGATCAGGTGAGAACCCGTTCAAGTTGGATGTGAGGAAACTAATGAAACTGGAAATTGCACATAGGACCCGAAGAAGAACACTTATCCGAGCAGCTGTTTTGGATACAATCGGACGGAAGCTAAAAACAACTCAGATGTGTCAGAATCCAGCTTCTGATACACCTGTGGGAAACAAAACCCGACTGGGACTTCAAACAAAGTGAGCAATGCTGTCGCCGACGAATCGTCGCTGTCCGAAGAATTTCATCATCAGACTGCAAAAACAACTCACTGAAAGTCCAATACGTTCGGCTGATTTGAGACGGACAAAACGGCGGAAAACCTACAGCCTTGACAAACTTT
Source organism: Clonorchis sinensis (assembly GCA_003604175.2). Taxonomy (NCBI): domain Eukaryota; kingdom Metazoa; phylum Platyhelminthes; class Trematoda; order Opisthorchiida; family Opisthorchiidae; genus Clonorchis; species Clonorchis sinensis. The sequence goes on along the minus strand of CM030373.1, from coordinate 1,846,192 downwards.
TCTCAGCTTGGGGACACCACTTCTCAGCGCCCGGCGGAAAACGTACAGCCCTGACAAACTTCTCTCAGCTTGGGGACACCACTTCTCAGCGCTACCTATTCAGTCAGGAGATATTGAATTGAGTCAACCCAACTCTAAAGCGAAGATCCCATTAGATGAACTACCTAAAAGCGAACCGTTTGGGGCTAAAAAACGGAGTGCAAGGTGACGGAGAGCAGGTCAGATGGAGCCATTCAAACCGGAAGGACTGATACTGCAGTATGAACTTTCTCACCTGTTATGCTGACCTTGGGAGAAAGAAGACAGTTCGCATAATCTCAAGGATGAAACGATTGTAGCAGGAAAAAATATCGACATAAAAAAAGGTGCACCGGGCTCGTTTCGATATGGGGGAAGATGTTTCGGATAGGGAGTGCGAACTTCAGCGCCATCGAAGAATGACTAACCAAATTTTTACAGTCATAAAATTCCAATAGGAGTCTTGTGAACGAAATCAGCTGTTTGTGGACGTTAGTACAGCCTTCGGCTGAGTCAACGCAGAAGCGCTGTACATCATCCTAAAAATAACTTGGCCTTCAAGACACATTAGTCAAACTCATTAAAGCCGTTCGCGTTGGGATTAAGTCCAAACTGTGAACCTGCGCAACTAGCTCGAACGAGTCCGAAGGTGACACCGGACTGAGGCAGAATTGTGTTCTTGCCCAAGCCCTTTCCATTCACTAGTTGAAAACCGCCTGCACACCAGATTTCCTCCAGGATGAAGATAGCATACCAATCGAAAACTGCTTGGATGGTTATTCCTTCAACTCGAAGCGCTTCGAGGCCAAAATACTGCTGCGTGAGCCTCATCCTGCCGTTTACGTACGAAGGTGTCCTATTTTCGTAAACTTAACCGAATTGCAACGGTTACGATTACGCCAATAGGCTCAGTGTCAACTCGATTTGTCCTTTAAAGATTTCTTCTTTGTCAGTCTGTTCAACATGCGGCAATAATCATCCAAAAGTCTGAAGAAATGCATTCAAAGCGTTCTACACTCGGCGGGAAACCCGAGTATATGAGGGAAATCAAAAGTTTACCTCAAACATTCCGAGAGGCTGGACCAGAACCACAGACTAAAACAGCACCATCCATTGATTCCAAATATAGATTTTTGGTACCCAGGATTATCACAGCACAATCAATCAATAACATATTCAAGGCTTCCTGTAAGACAGCTTTAATGGCAAAATCAAAGTACCAAGACGCTTGCAGTCTCCATGAGATGTTGGAACTGAGTGGTGATTGGCCAGGAGATTTGAAGTAACCTGAGGCGCTCATACAGAATGTTCTAATAACGTTGATATACTTCCACTCATTCCATTCCCTCTACATTCCTTCTCAGGGGGGCGAGACAGCTCAAGTGGTTAGGGCGCGAATTAACTGACCGAAAGGTCCGTGGTTCGAACCCGACCTCTGCCTCTCGATTTCCCTGTCTAGGCTTGGGCAAGCTGGCAGTATCCCAGCCCTCGTGCAACCTTCGGGTGGCATGGCAGCTAGGCACCGAAAGGGTGTTACAACTGAATGGTTTATTCCTTCTCAAGCACTCCCATGGTGCAGCTTTTTGAATGAGACAGCTTTGATGTCAAGTGACGTGATGGTGGTGGTGGCACTTTCCGAACAATGAAGGTAGCATAAACAATGGAAATAATAGTAAAATACTAATCTCAGCACACCTTATTGTGAAGTTCCTGGCTTGGCCTTTGTGGATCGGAGTTAATCAGTAGATGTGTAATAACGGTAATGCTTCAGCTCGATTCCCGGTCTAAACCTTCCAAATGTACGACCAAATTTGCAGGTGCATCAAAACGCTCAAAATCAGATCAAAAACACATGTGCAACGCGTGTATTTAAAGTGTGTGAGACGAGAACATTTTGGAAATCTCAGCTGTTTTTGGACAACCTGCATTCGGTGGATACTGAATCATGATTGGCTGTTGGGTCCGCAGCTTCAGCCAACCAGAGCTCGCCATGATGATGGATCGGGAAGCAGCACAATCTTTCGGCCAACCACTTGCGAGTTAGGCTTATTGGCTGTGGCTGCGCCCAAATGTTAGCGGTAAAGTGGTTTTGGTGCAGGATTGTGATGGATGCCAGTACTTTAGGTGTAATCGACCACACCCGCGATGGGTGCAGACGAAACACACCTTATTTTTTGAAGGTGTACGATGATGACAAAACCCGAGCACACCGGGCTGAACCTGTCGAGTGCACGGAGCGAACTGGCTGTTAAGAACGGCTTCTTTGATGCAAGTAAGTTGTTCGGTTCATCAACTCAGTGAGGTTTTAATTGTACAACTTCTTGGCTGGATGTTTTCATGACAGACCCCATCTCCTTTTCAGAAGCGATTTGGTTCCACCGAATTTCTTTGTTTGTTCTTAGGCTTCTTTCGAATTTGACCTGAGAGTGCTGTGGCCATTGTGTTCATCGAATTGTATAAACAGGTCTCTGGGATTTATGGTGAACGAGGAGAGATGGATAGTCTGCTATTGTTTCGCCTAGCTTTCACCAGCTTCGGGTCATAGATATGTACTTTTGGTCACGATTTTCTACCAAACCTGTGTTCTGACTTTCTCTACGCTAGCTTATTGAACCTAGTGAACCCACAGACTGGTGAGAAGCTGAAAGAAACCTACCGATACACCCACTGCACTGCATGTAATCGGACCACAGTACATGGAGAAAATGACCTAGGCGAATGCAGAATTTTCTCGGATTCTGCATGGCTGTTTGAAAATTACTGTCAACTTGTAAAGTGTACATTACATATTTACTTCACCGGTTCCATCGCTTTTCTTTCGTAATATTGTGGTATGCTGCAAGGATCCTGGTAAGGACCTCGGATACGAGCGATCAAGTTTCAAACTCGTAGACTAAGACTGCTGTCACAGTTACCTTACCCGTTTCAAACGCCATAAATAAAACAAGCACTGCGTGCAGAATTTCTAACATTACCTATATAAAAGTCCTGTTATCCTATCACACTTACCATAAATAATTTTAAAGATGCCACTTTTAAGACATTAAGTAGTATATATTGCTATTTCCGCTTGGCCTTTGTCTCAGAGATCCTGTTGACTACCAAGCAAAACGTTTTTTCTTGGGTTTACACAGGAGATTCCGTGAAAATCTTGGTTGACCAAAGACGATACCTGATTGAACAGGTCTCACTAACGGTTACGTGATCGATTTCAATCCAGAGGTGTTGAGTGAAAGAGATTCCCCAGATAGCACACCGACTTCGTCTAGACTCGGTGGTGTCGAGGAGCAGCCGGAGTTCAGCTCAGAATCACAAAGGACGTTCACCATGGTCATTACACCTTGGGGCGAAATACACATGCACTCCGGATGGACTGAGGTGTGCAGTTTGTTGACTGAGATGTTCAGCAATCAGGACAATTTTCAAAGTTTTACCGCTATATAGTAGTGTGTTTAGTTCTTGTAAAAAGCGCATCCAACGGAACCAGACCCGAAGTCTGTTAATGCGCAGGTAGCATTTGGACCGGCATAGTCTCCTTCAAAGGTGACAAGTGATAGCGTCCAGATATCGAGGGTACCACAACCTCATTTACCGTGTTCGTGGGCCATCCCTAACATGACGAAGACAAAAGATTTCAGGTGACTTGTTTTTTTCGTGGTGAAAATACGGATGACTACACAACGGGTATATTGAGTGGAAACCTCCGAACTTTCGAGCACTAAGAGTGCATTTTTTCTCTTATTGATTTTGTTTCAAAACGGAGGCGAACTTTCACCAACACTCTATCGATTTTGTGTAGAAAAGCAGCTTGTTGATCAGTTTGCTTGCAGCTTGGAACGTCAATGGCTTCCGTAAAAACGGGAAAGTGGTCTTATCATAAAAAATTGAGAAGTTACATGTGGCACGTGAGAGATGCGGTTCATCGCAAAGTCTGGATGTCCGGTAGACTTGCCAGTAACCGAGATCTACCTTTGGCTGTTTATCACAGGAGGAGAAATGAGGAAGACAACAGTGAAGCAGTAGCAAACGCATGTCTTTGCTCACGCGCCCAGCCGTGTTCAGCGTGTGATCTACCAGGATGACGCTACTATTCGAAGCCAATGTGGCATAAAGGCATGGGTTCGCGTGATTCGCAGTTTTCTATGCGCTAAGATGCTGTCGGGCTTACCAAACTTACGGTCAACAAGTTGGAGTATCAGCCAAATCGTTTGGTTTAAAATCCTGAATGCAACTTAGCGGTGGTCGACGTGAAACCACCACATTAGGTAGTGTAAAGTCTAGTGAACAGGTTTCAACACTTAGTTGAACCAGTAACTCTCTGTTGACCAATCAGGAGAGATTATGTGGATGCAGCATCCCCCACCATAACTCAATCGATTGAGGAGATAAGCATACGATGATAGTTCCATCTGTATGCGGTGCATACGTTACTGATACCACTATCAGTAGTATCACTTTGATTGGGTCAGCACGAAAAAACATAAAACTGCAAGAGACCGAAGTGGAAGGATGCAAGAAAAACATGGAAAAGATAAAGGGTACGGAAAAAGCATAACATCAGCAGTTTTGTCGGTCAAGTTACCTGATCTCCGAGGTGGGTAAGAAAGGGTCATCATCCAGGAAATAGGTCAAGAGAAAATCACGGTTCGCTCCAAGAAACTCCTTTATTTTATTAAGGTAAATCATGGTGTTTCTTCGTTAGTGTACACACGTTCATCCCGGTTGCCCTTCAGGATTCTCGATTCGCTGTTCGAATTTGCCTGATTGTGATGGGCACGGCTCATGATTAGCTGTACAGACGACCGCTGTTTGTTTAACTGCTTGGCTGACCAAAACAAATAAAACCTGATGACTGGATGATTTTGCCTTGCGTTCACATTCAATTGGACGCGATGAAATACGGAGGTGATTGGTCGCCAGGTCTCAAATCGGATTCGGAAGGTCATCGGCTGACCGTCTCGCTTTGTAAAATTTTTGTGGGCTCCCATCGTTACAGAAAGTTTGATGCGGAAACACGTGGGTAGAAACCGGCGGATGAGGAAATGACAAGCAGTGTGCAATGCCCTCCAAGACACAGAAATCAGCAGCATAGTGAAGACTTGCACATCAAGCATCAAGGTGTTCATCATACAGCATCAGGTGTGAGAGAAAGGACACTCAACCCTATGTATTGAGCATAAACTATCGTAAATGCGGAGACAGCCGAAAAATAATGAGTGGAGTCGTCAACACACTATAACATCTCGGATGTGTACTCATCCACGAGACTTTCGCTTCGAGCAGAAATCAACAGGTCACTGTTGTGCAGGCCGAACGGTGTGTCTAAGCACCAAGAAGTAGCAAGGCGAACCGCATAGGGCGATCCACTAGGAAAACTGAAAAGTGTGGTGACGTTATTCAGAATACAGCTAAACGAAGGTTACGTAACGAAGCTTGAATGGAGATAGGCTATGCGTTCAAAGTATCATGGCGGAAAGCGATAAAGGTCGGCCTGTGCCTATACACAAAGTCACTAAACCCACTGTTTGTCACAAGGCACGTGAAATTCGATGGTGACCGCACTGGATTTACGAACACCCGATCAAACAACCACAGTTTTGACGGAGTGAGAAAAGCGGATGTCTAGATCTGAGTTTGTCGGTGGTTTTTGGACCAAAACATCAACATTTCGATCGATGGCACGCATAGCTCAGGTAAATAATAGCGGCAGAACGCCTGCGATCACCACACTTCTGCTTTTTCTCATTCCACACAGCCATTCCGATTCTAGTCAGGAATATGTTGACTTCTGTCTCCGTTGCTTGACCATTTCAAACAACGAACGCTTGAAGCATGATAGAAGATGTCAAAGTCGATCCTGTCATCGAAGACAGTATAGCCAAAAGACTGGGAGGTTTCCAGAGTTCCTTTCCCACCCCGATTACGAGGAGCACCTCAACAACATGCTTGATCCAGCAGGAGTGTAGACTGTGGACCAAACTCTCATACTGACCACGGCGCTCGTGATGAAAGACCACACCGGATGTTGCGCCGGAGCTGGTTACCGCGGAAACACGCGTTTCAAAACCCCCACCCATCAATCTGAAGGAGGAAAATGACCAACTCTATTAACGACATCCTTCAATGCCGTTGTGCAAACTGTCGTCCTAAGCAACCACAAATTCCTCCTCGGTGTTCGTGCACGTACGCCGGACGCGGATGGGAAGACTGGAATGTCGCCAAACCGCTTTACCAAATGCACTAACCAGAGTGCTTGGTACTCAGGACTGCGTCTAGAGGAGCTTTTGCGTTCGAGCAATCTGCAGTATCAAGATATTTGTACCCAAGACTAGGATACAGCATCCACTACGTTGTTTGTCGGTGTGGGTTTAGCTGATTGGGACAGGCTGACTTGGACAGGCATAGCTAGCCACAAGTAGACAGCTCGAAATGGGCATCCAATTTTTGGAGAGTACTACTCAACTGTTAGCTCACCCAGACGGACTTCTGAGCTGACCAGTCAGAACCACGAGGACTACTACTATACCATACAACACTGTACTAGCCTATACTACATTGTAATACAGTGTAATTCGCTACGCTATAGTATGCTTTACTGTACTATGGAATATCTTGCTAAACCGACGTAAATGCGACCCAGGACTCTATGCGGTGATCACTCCACGATTTTTGCTACCTCTGTCACTGACCGCATTTGCTCACAATGGCTTCAGCGTATATAACTGACCGAAGCATCCATTTTTTTCAAGCCCGTACTCACGTTTTTGTTGCTAAGGTCCGTTCAAAGGCAGCCTGACTGAGCTGTCCGCTTTGTCCTTTGATAAACAAGGAGAGGCTGTGGAGTTCCGGGCCACACTCGCCTTGGATTTCGTTGAAACGCTTGAGCACCATGTGGTGTAGAATATGGAAACTTTTAAAGTCGTAATCCGACTTTTCGGTTACCGTGGGCAACCGTTCTCAAGTACTTCCATAATCAATTGAGTGCATTTTAGGGCACAAACTTAATGCAATTAAAAAAAATGGTGAAAATATCATATTTACCCAAACTATCCCCCCTTCTCTTGTCTTACAGCACGGGCAGGCCAAGCAATGGTCAAATTCTCCCTATCCACGGTGGCAATATGTTTCCCTTTTGTACTTCGTATTTTGGATTTGTGATTGCTGGGATCTGGGATAGGTAATTTGTGTGCACAACCAAATGCTTTTTTTACCCATTTTTTTGGTTTTCTAATAAGAACTGATAAGGATTTGCCTATCACAGTCGGGTGAGTGAAGAAAACCAAACATAGCCGAGGAAATGAGATAAAAACGCCCCTGGGATGGGCAGGCTGTCCCGTAGGGTTCCATGAAACGTGACCGGTGTAATCTCCTCTTTATGCGTCGAAAGGCATCCGCCCAAAAGATTGTGCGTATCCTTCTATCTCTCTCTCTCTCTGTCAAGTGGGGGAAGACTGTTCAATTCTTTGGAACAGTAAATCAGCTACCAATTACTGGGAAACAACTAGCCTGCGCAAGATGGTCATCTACCGTCTTCTGAAAATTGACGTAAACTTACAAGGCAAACAGTCTCCCCAAGAGGACTGGTAGCTCATTTCTTGTGTTCCTCGCACACGGCGGGATTTCTTGGAACTGTGCACAAAACCTAGCATTCACACATGAAAATAGACTTGATAAAAAACCGCACATCTTTTGTAAAGTTTAGAGTACATGACGTAGGCCATCAATGCTCTGTGCTCCACGTGCGACATACCTGTGGTTCGTCCTTGCTGTACAATAGAAAGTGCATAGAGTCGTCCTCCTGCAGAAGGCCACTTCCGGGAAATGGCCTGACCATCCTCAGTTGGGTGGGTTTGTTCGAATCTAAAAGAAGGAACAATCCGGTCTATCGGCTGTGACGAAGCGCAATTTAGACCCTCTTCTATAACACACGCTACACAGCAAATAGATAGTGTGTGTTGACATCGAGATAACTCAGTGGCTACGGTGCGAACTTACTGGCTGGAAGGTTCGTGCTTCGAAACGAACCCCGGCATCTCAACTGCCCCAGTCTAGGCTATGTCAACCCGGCACCATTTTAGCCCTTGTTCTCCTTCAGGGTTGAATGATAGCCAAGAACCGGAAGCGTATTATAACTGAACAGTTTTTATTGTTATTGCATACAGAACATTTTCCATGAAGATAACACTGTCATGGAAATGACATCTCCGCTCCAGACACTGAGTGAAATGGCGATAGACCCCAGTTTAAATCATGGCTTGCACGATTGTGAATGTTCAACTAGCAAGAAAACCTTTAAAAATGGGCTTCCATCAAACGGAGAATTCACCGTGTCAACAAGCGACCATAGTTTTTAGTAAACAAGATTGTAGCTGAATGCAGGATGTGAATTTGGTGCGCGATAACCACGACCACAATACCAAGGTCAGTTCATTTGGTTGTAGGTATAGATGCATTGTTTTAATCCCATCCATGGTAAGGCGGGCAAGTTCACTAATGTCGCCACGACAGTTGAAGAAGACCGACGTCAAATGTCACCATTGGTTATCAAGACTGCTTGTTACAGAGTGGTTGACCAGTAAAACACAATGGCTTGTCGATCTGTTTCAGACGTTGAGCAAACTAAGCGTGAACAGGTTAACCCACTCAGCTGCCCAAGTCTCAAATCGCGGCATGCATATACACTGCTGATGAGCACTCAGGGCAGTGAGACTGCAATGTAGTGTACCCTTTCTTTAATGTGGATTGACTGAAGGATTGCGGTTGGGGCAGCAGGAGAAATTTTCACGGCTCAGCGTTCTGATAACTTGGGGACGGAGTAGCCGGAATTATAATTCCGATTATTTTACTCCTGACAAAGGTCAGCTTAGGTGATTGAGACGTTGAATTATAAAAACTGTGCCCTTGAATTGGCGTTTATTAACCAAAATGTCAACCCGGCCAAATTTATTACACAGTCCATGCACAAGCTATTAGACCTCAGTTGTGCTAGGCATGGGTTGGATTTCATATGGTTATATTACTGTGATCATTAGCACAGACTAACAATAAAAGGCTTTTGATCAATTGCTTACTGTCACCGTTTTTAGTTTAAGCTTTATGCAGCAATTGACTCAAAGTTACAATGTTTTGGGTATATCTACCGAAGACGACCTTTTCGGAAGATTGATCCCATCTAGACGGATCGGCAATGCGGACCAAGCAAAACCGATTCTACATGAGAGGTGGTTGCTAGTAGGGGGCTCTCTTACCAAAGGAGAATAAAACGATTAGCTGGTCTGTCTAAACCAGACTGAGGTCTAAACTGTTAAGGCTGGCCTTCATTGGGTGCCGTTGAGGTGAGTAATATTGTGAAATCCTGCAGAAACAATGCTTTTTTCATAACATTCTTTGGGGGGGGGAACTTTGGTGGTTTTATCATTTTTGATGTTGCACGTGAAGCACAAATGAGTAGCAAGATCCCTTCCAGAAGAATCTGTATTTGGTCGTCTCGTTGATGTGTTCATTTCAAGGAACACATGGTCTAAACTACCACTCGAAATCAACTCTATTTTGCTGTCTTCCAACAGTTCTTTACTGGTTTAGTGAAGTCTGGTGCATGGAATAACAAGTCCAGTGTTTTTTCCTCCCTGGTCAAAATAACTTTCCCGGTTGTGATCTCCTCGGAGCTTGCCACTAATTGGGGAGGCATGATTAGTGCGCGAAGGGGCCCAGCATGTAGATCGTTTACGAGGACAACTTTGTTTTTTACTAATGGTCAGGTACCTGAGTGATGACCGAATACGTGAAAGTCCAGGTCACGAACTTTGCACGAACAGAGATTTAGGGTTGCATTTTTAGTAACCAGGAGCCCCCCCCCAAAAAAAATACATCTATTTCTAGCCATTTTTGGGTGATCTAGCCATTGAATCGATACAGAAACCGTATTTAGGTGTGAAAAACCGTGAGGGTTCCAGTATCTCACATTTCCGTTCGCTCAGTTACGTACACGTGCGTGATCAAGTCAGTGAGTATACGAATGTGTCAGGTCTCGACTTCGGGTAAAAGAATGCTCAACTAGGATACAAAGAACGCGTACATAAGTCGGCCTCACACCACCTAACTAATCTGCCTATTCTTTTTCACCTTTCCACATTACAGCTCACACTTTTTGGAAAAAAATCTACACAGGATTGCACCTCTTTATCTTCTTATCTGCCCTGGAAACTTTCCTCGCTCGGTCAGTGTTCTATCTCACCGCCGTGTGTTTTCCCAGTAAAGTGCGTGTCGACTTATTTTCCTCTGTCTGACACACTGAACAAAAAAATATCCTGTGGTTTATCTTACCTTGTTGTTATAAAATGTTGGGGCTCGGAGCGGCTTGCGGGTTGATTCATCATCATCATCATCATCATCATCATCATCATCATCATCATCATCATCATCATTGTCATCATCATCATAATCATCATTGTCATCGTTCACGGAAACACTGACACCAGTGTTCACGTTGATGCTTCACTGCCGTCCGGCCATAAAGTTTATTGAATCCTGCTTAAAGACTTGAGGTGGAAAGAGGAGAAAAGCGTGGGACCGGTAGAACCTGGTGCTGGAAGAAACTGACAGTTGGCTACAATGCCCATCACAAGGACTGGCATGACATCTGAACACCGAAAGACTGTTCTATGTGGGCGATATTTGTTTATTACTACTGAGCGTGGGTTAGAGGTCCTGGGGGATCTCATCCTGGAAGGCGGACCCCACCAATAACACCTAGACTCTTCGTAATGTCTTTCACACTCTTCTGCCAAGTCGTACGTTTTCCACTTCGCAGTTTGTGCCATCCCGGAGGAGGTACAGAGAACAACATTCGTCTCGATAGGCGATTTGTCGACATGCGTAGCGCACGACCGAGACATAGTCATTGATGCTGCTGAATGGCTCCCACGGTCACGTGCAACAGCCAAAAAGTGATCAGTAGACCATCCTGTCCATGAATCTATCACAATGTCGAGTGAATTTCACAGAATCTTGTGAATCCAAGCAACCGTAGCGCGACTAGTAAACACTTCTAGGCGCACGTCTCTACAGGTCCCTACCCTAAGCGTCATTTAACAAGAAGACATTTTAAGGCATCTAAGTCATTATGCAGTCATGAAGACATAGTCCTCATACGTTCGGATGAGGGGGATGGCATAGTGATTATCGAAAAGAATCAATTTTGATAAGATGATCTGAACGATCAAATTACATTCAGACAAAGCCATCCCGACAAAGGCAACTTAGCTAGACTGAGCTGTGTTCAGATTCCAATATCTTGCAACGTCCAAGGCGCTAGCGAAAGTTCTTGAACCGATCCGTCGTAGAACTCGTCAGTAGAGTTTTTGAGACACGTTCACGTTTGTAGACGCAACCAGGGAAGTCGATAAGGACAAGAACGACGTGATTCTGTCTGTACTTTTAGTGTGTGAATTCAGTTCAACGAGACTTCGTGCCAACAAGTTGACGGTATTACACTAGGTTCTCTTCTAGGTCCACTCGTCACTGGCGTTTTCATTGGATGGCTGAGTATAGCGAAAACGCGCCCGTACGGACCACATGTAGACTCGTAGATTCGCCATCCCAGACAAATTCACGGAACTATCAGAGGTTTTAAAAAAATTTTAATCAAGCACATTCAATAATTCATTTCATCAACTACTGTTCAGAACAAGAACCATCCACGGTTGGTGAAATACAGTCGTTTTGTTTCAAAGAAATCTCTTGTTTACGATGGTATCCGGCTGAATGTGTCGCACAAAGATCGCCTAATGTTTCAGTTGGTATGCTTTTCAAGATATCGCAGTATGTTTTCTTGAAAAAAAAACTCCTCATAAGGTTGCTGATGTTCCGAAGACGGTGATAGTCAAACACTGAACGTTTTCCACCATCCAGCAGCCTGGTTGCTGACCTATATAAGAATGTAATCTATGGAGCCCACCGTACCATTGTACATTCGACCCTCGACGGATAAGCTGATGTCATTTCTGTGCCACAGATGATGTAGGTTCATCAAAATTACCATGGTCTTTGGTTGATATTGCCGCCAGGCGAATACAGGTGTCCAGGGATACCAATTTGTCCGCAAGCGTGGAGTTCGCTCCATATGAACGGATGTCAGTACATCCGCAACACGAGATCCGGGAACAGCGCCAGAAACAAACTCCAGGTGTACTGCATTCGGAGTACTTGATTCCCACCAAGTCTGAGAATGACACTTTCTAAATGTTCTGTCTCAAGTGTAACATGCGAGCTTATTAGGATGCACACCAGTATACGTGTCTTTGTGAAGCGCACGGACGATATTCCAGAAAGTTCAGTTAGATTCGACACCAGCGTTCGGACACGTTGAAATAACGCACAATCTAAAGCCTTCCGGTCAGTTGAATTTCCGGCAAGTGGGCCAGATGACGGTCTGTTCTGTCTGTGATATGCAATGAACATAAGAGTTGTCGTGAAGTTCGTTTTTCTGCCTGCCTGTCTACGGTGATCCCTCGTTTGACGACCTCTCTGGCTCCTTCTGGAAGAAGGTAGAAATAGTTTCCGATCTTAGATCGAGTCACAGCTGGAATGATCCGGTCCGCTGATTGTAAAAAACTTGACCATAATGCAAGATAGCAGACTTTGAACTTCAAATACGGACGAAGACAAACGCTGCAGTCTAGCTCAAATAGGTTAGTCACCTTCGAGAAATACACTAATTTGCAAATCAATTTGGTTTTGCGAGAGATTCAACTGGAACCCAGCTGAATCCCCCGTTTTTGATGTTTCCAGGCAACTGAATGTGCTGCACCAGGCCGTCTCATGGTCCAGTTGCTACGATATTCGAGATATCGCGATACATGTATATACGTAATGCACTACTCATAAGGTCGCTGAAAATTCTTCGACAGCCTACGACCGGTTTCGCCCTTCTTGGGGCTCATCAGGTAGGCGCAGTCCCCGAGTTGCCGTCAACCTTATGTTCCACTTGAATCCAAATCGCACTGATTTCGATACGTACACTCATTTGCAAATCAATTTGTTTTTACGAGAGACTCACCTGGAACCCAGCTGAATCCCCCGTTTTTGATGTTCTTAGGCAACTGAATGTGCTGCACCAGGCCGTCTCATGTTCCAGTTGCTACGATATTCGATACATCGCAGTACATGAATAATAGTAATGCACTACTGTACCTGCCTGATGAGTCCCAAGAAGGACGAAGCCGGTCGTGGGCTGTCGAAGAATTTTCAAGTTAATCACCTGTTTTATAGCCTGTAGTGGTGCTGGAATGCCCGACTAGTTTTTGACCACGAATTCCATGTGTCTACGAATTTGGTTTGGAAAAATCTCCCGTCTATGATAGTCTGATTCGACTGGATGTGCTACAAAAGGCCACCTGACGTGGTACGATATTTGAAATGTCACAATACGTTGTTGTGTCGATGTGACATACTACTCATAAGGTTGCTGAAAACGCTCATCAGTTGACTGACAAATCGAACAAAGCAGTGCCACGGAGAAAATCAGAAATGAACCAGGTGGAAGCTGCGTAGGGGAATTAGCGATGGAGGAGCACAGTGGATGCCGAGCAAGGTCAAGTGCTGAAAACAGGTGTGGGACAGCCGACTAGCGTCAACGTAGGTGTGCCCCTAAAACTTGGTCAAACGAGAACGAGTGGAAATAGTTGACTGTTACAACTTTCCATTTGGTATGGATGAACCGTAATAACTGATCAAGGTAGGTGCTGGACAGGGGGATGCAGAGTCGTGAAGAAAAAAACTAAATGAATGTAGACGTAATACACTACTGATAAGGATGCTGAAATTCTTGTGTGGATAGCCCTCTTCTGGTTTCATCTTTCTTGGACTTAAAATGTAGGCCCATGTCCTGCGTTGTCCTCAACTTGTACGTACGTTGCGATAGCATTTACGCAATAAATCAACGTTGACGAAGATTCGACTCTGACAATGATGGAAATCCGAAGCCTAGGACTACCTGGTGAAACCTGTAATTGGCTTTCAAGATGTTGAACTGACTTTAGGAGTTTACTGAAGCTTAATTCCATGTCCTGAACACCATGCTCACTGGAGGTTGGGGAGGTCTTTGCACAACATATCTTCTTGAGGAATAATAAAGAAGTGGGAATTTGGGTGAAGTTCAGCCGAGTCTCTCGATGTTTTGCTGCTGGCGGAGGGTTCTGTGTACAATAAGTGCTGCCATCGTTTCAGCGAGTTAAGGGACTTCCAAATTTTGGCGTAAGAAAATGTGTGCTTATAGACGCAAAACAAAAGTTTTCCAACTATGTTAGTCTATTCAGTAATCCAACAGACTTGCAGATTAGTTTTGCAGGAAATTTGCTCAGAGGTCACTGCATGATGAAGCGCCGCTTATTGACCCCGTAGATTTGTTCTATTCAGGTGGACTGGTGTGGTCCTGTTTAAGAGAAAACCATGCGGCTGCCATCAAAACGCAGTGGTGACCTTAGTGTATACAGGTCAGAGAAAGACTATTACTAATAATACAAAAGAACTATACATATGCTTTTTAAAACATCCAATATCTGTTCTGTTTGCTTTGTGCCTTAGTAAAGATTTGACCAAAGTGGCTGACCTTAGGTAGAGCAGAAAAATCTGCAAGGCAGCGACTGATACAAGTTCATACGAATCACCGTCATAGACAATGGCATGTTGAAACATGAGGTTTCTTGTTTAGTGGTCCCCACCCAGGCACCGCACAGGGTCAACGATTGTGAGCGCTCATCTTTAAGGCGGTACAGCAGACGAACGGAAAGGGCTAGTTATTTGATTGAAATGTTTGTTCGTTTGTAGTAAGACTTTCCGATATTCTCCCTTGCTAACCCGTTGTTCCACCGCCTAACTCAATTAACTGATACAGATTCTAATGAAGGAAACTGCTCACGAGGTTGCTAAAAACTTTTCAAAAGCCCATGACCTTTTTTACCTTTTTTCCGGGCACATCAGGTATCCACAGTCCCCGAGTTTCTGTCAACGTAACGTCCTATTTGAACCCAAATAATTGCACGGAGTTTGACATATAGACTCACTTGTATGCCATTCTGTTGGAAATTCTACGGAATTTCAAAGTGTTTCCCTATCCACGCTTTTGCGCGCGCCCAAAGCAACACGTTTTCAGCCGATAAACATTTTATCTACTCCTGGGTCAAAACCTTCCAGCTTTGTTTGAACTTTTGTTTTGGTCTTTGCGACGAATTTGTCAAAAGCTACTGTTTCGTGTAAGCGGAGAAGGGTTAGGTGCAATTTTTGGACGGGACTTGAATGTTTGAATTTGAAAATGATGGCATTTAGTTTGGTTGTGATTCGGTGTTGAGTGCATCGCGCTGATTTGGGCTCATCTGTTTGCGGTTTGCCAACTTGGCAATTCAACACATTGAGAAGCAGTTCCCCGCGCCTCGGGGCCTCGCGTCCGTAATGTATTGCTCAGCATGGGACGTTTCACACGAATTTAAGACTCCAAGGTCACCTTTATCGAGAATCCCGGTTAACCCGAGGACATTCCCCAGGTTCGGGAAAAGGTCGTCTGTGCATAAAACGGATTACCTGAAAAATACGAGGAATATGCTCCAAATTGAACAATCCTGGATACTGATGATCTACGGCAGTTGAACTAATCCCATAAACGGACCAATGGGCCAATGTTCGTCCGTCTTTAATCAGTGAATCGGCACAAGTAGCTACACAATTTTTTTGTTTACCCGTAATGTCATCAGCAACTCTTCACAGCCTCTGATCAAAAGCGCACATCCTACAGTGTATAGAAATGTTTTTCACTGTAGCTGGGACACGTGTTGGCCTTAAACGGGGAACACAAATCATAAAGTAATTTGCTCGGTTACTTAGAGGAAATAGACCGAATGAGATCTCCAGGAAGTGAATAGTCTTGTAGTATGTTCCTGAAGTGACGGTATTCTCCTCCGCCTAGTTCTCGGTCTGAGCCTCCCAAGCTAGCGTCTATGTTAAAACAACCACCAAAGGTGTACAAGGTATATCAATGCCCAAAACCGAGTCAGGAACACTTGTACAGTGCCTCGTATATGTAGTGTAAGCGGCGATATCTTTCTGAAAATTCTGACGCCTTCTGGATGCGACATTGGCAGCCGACATTCGGCCAATACTGGGTCATGATTGGCTGTTGGTTCCAGAATTTCGACCAATCAGAGTTCGGCTTGATGTCGGGCCGGTAAGAGTCCCGAACTTTTGACCAGTCTTGCGCGGGATAAGCTTCTCGGCCGTAGCAGCACCTGACTGCGAGCGGTAAATGGGATCCATGTGAAATTTCGTCTGACAGTTCCATCACAAGACTTACGAGAATATTTAAACGTGTATTTAGACGCCTTTTATCGATCCGATATCCCGATGAAATGTGTTCCGGTGGGCTCAATATCTGGCATCATACCGAGAATATTGCTCGCGCCTTCCTCAGTACACAAAAACCTAGATTCAGGTCACCTTCACATTGATGTGGAGACATTCTGAAACTCCTATAGATTCACTTCAGGAAGTCTGTCATTCCAAAACCATGTTTGATGAATGGTTTGGCTTTAGTTGCTCAGATGAATAACTTTGAATCAGATAACCGGTTTCCCAATAACACTCGTATGTACACTTTTGAAGTCCAAAGAGCCATACCGCTCATTAAAAGCGATCCGTATTGTTGGTTGTACGGTGTCTGTTTTGATGCACTAAGAAGCGGGTAAGGACACCGTTTTCCGTAATAGAACGTCCACAAAACTCGAAAAGAGGAGTCTATGTCTCTCTCCTACGTGGGTTGGAGAGATTTTCTGAGATCGACTTGTGCTTCAAAGTGGACAGTCAGGCGGTTATTTTACAATTCTGTAAAACCGGCAAAAAAGTCTTCTTTCAACGACACGTCACGAGGATGTTCATTGTATGAAAAGTTAACATTTTTTTCGACTTGGCATCACGTAAATTGGAGTGCAGCTTGGTGAATCCAAACGACATCGAATTATACTTATATTATTTTGAAAAGGAAACGGACACAGGAAATGGTGTAGGCCGCGCTATATAAAGCTGCGTAAGAATTGAGTATTGATTTTTACTTTAGTACCTGATTGGTTAGGATTTACACCAATCACAAACTGAGCCGATTTTTCATCAGTCCCTTTAGCAATAGACCCATAAGATCGTATCATTACGTGTTCCTGCCGATATATTGGTTAAGGGACTCTGTGGGACGGAATCTGAGGCAGACTTCTTCTGAATACTAACCAGGCATATTCCATTTGCAACCTTCGCACAGATTTGATGGCTGGACAACATCTACTATGCAAGCATGGCTGGGGCATGGCTAAGCTGGGCTTATAGAATAACAATGAAAACAGGGAAGACGTAAACATAGCATCTTGTCTCCTTACTACTGTAGCTTATGAACGTAAATCAATCGGGTGACTGATTGGTGGATAGGTCAGTCAGTCGGACAGAATTTCTGACTTGTTTAATCATTAGATACTTTAAGTTGGTGGCTGTTATGTCCGAAGAGATGGGCAACTCGTTTAAAAACATTTGCCTCCAGTCGGAAAGATAATGTCAGTGTTCAATCACTCACTGAAGCTATTTGTAGAATTGGGTCAACCGCGATCCGGCTAACTTACCACAATGTTGCGTCAGTTATTGCAGGAATTACGTGGGCCATATTCGCATATAAGAAAAGCTAGACAGTAGTCGTTACTCCTTGGATTGAATGGAACGTATATTGGTCAGAGAATCAAGGAAGTGACGTCACTTTCAGACAAGTTAGACGGACAGGTTTTTTTGCAGGCTAGCTCACTGCCAGAGGTTCCAGAAGTTTCTTTTAAACGCAGCTCTGTGGGTCATACAGCCGCATTTCAATCACCTCCACGATCAATAATAGTCTGGATAGTACCAACCGTGATTCGTTCAGCCTTATCTGCTATAGTACATCGAAGGCGTGCTCTTTGTTGGTGACTCGACCGGTTTCGGCCAGATGTAGCGCGATTGCAAATGATCCCGGTTTCCTCCAACCACCATTTGGGGATACAGTTTTGCGTTCCCGTAACCTATCCTACAAACACCTTATCGTAAGACCAACGTTTGATGTTCGGATCACGCGCAGAAATGGGTACACGAAAAAGCTGTTGGTAGATCATAACAATCTGTCTTTCAGACTGGATTTGACAGTGGGATGGGAACTGAAACTCAAGCACAGATTATCAGCTACGTATGTTGTGTAAACAAAATTTCCAGGATGATGACTTCTAAATTTAGTAACCGAGTCACCTTTGAATGAAAACCTTATGTAAACGGGCTTTTTCCCGACTGAGTATTGTTTAGTGCTATGCTTAGGGCAAACTGTTCAGGATGTCGATAAATACACTCATTTGCAAATCAAGTTGGTTTTGCGAGACACTCACCTGGAACCCAGCGGAATCTCCCGTTGTTGATGTTTCCAGGCAACTGAATTTGCTGCACCAGGCCGTCTCATGTTTCAGTTGCTACGATATTTGAGATATCGTGATAATGTAGATACGTCATACACTACTTATAAGGTTCAAGTAGAACATAGGGTTGACGGAAACTCGGGGACTGCGCCTACCAGATGAGTCCCAAGATGGGCGAAGCCGGTCGTGGGCTGTCGAAGAATTTTCAGCAACCTTATGAGTAGTGCATTACGTATGTTCAAGAATGTGCATTCTAAGAATCTCACTTTCCCTTATAAACCGACGCAGGAATATACCTTCATTCCACTCAAAGTCAGGTGTCCAATTCCCGTTGTAACAGAACAGAGCTATCAAAATGGACTCACATGCCTGTCAAGGTTTGTGTTCTATAAACCTTGGCTTCCCTGGTCTCGTCGGTTTTTCGTTGAATACTGATATCAAGGAAACTTCACGTTTGTTCTGTACTGGCTTGGTAGTATACTTGGCATCAGTATAAACTATATTGGACCCACCCAGAACGTCTGTTGTGCCGATAGTTTCTTGGGCGAGTATGAGGTACGGACAATACACTTTGAAATGCACAATGAGTGCCGTAAGATCCCGGCGGCTCTGAATGTCACAGAACGATTGCGACTATTAGATCATACGCAGTTCGTAGCCAGTAGGCAATAGGAGCAGACAGACTGGGGCAGCCGACAATGTATTGAGAACTGACAGGAACTGGTTCTACAAACAACGGGTTAGTAAGCATCGTAAATTAAGCGAACGTACAATCAGCATTTATATACTGGCAGTCTGTCAGTGTTAGTTGACCGTATAGAGTGATAACGGCGCAGAAACAATCAGTACGTTTGGGAGGTAAGGGACTGTCTTTCGGTCGGTGGCGCGACGCGGTACCTTATGTCACGTGACAAATCAGACTACGCAGTTGGGGCTGTTTAAAACAAATCTCGCCAAAAGCTATCTGGCAGATGCAGTATATAGATACTACGAAAATAGGGCCTTCTCGATTCTAAGTTGGTCAGTAGGCCTGCTCGCCATCCGAGGAGCTCCAAGTTCGATCCTCAGTCGGTCCGCCTTTCTTCAGAGCAGACGCTCGAGAATAGATAGAACTGAGACGAACTTGCGACCAATGACGGACGGACGACGAATATTGACATCATTTACTGCAGAATAAGCAGGCCTTAAGTGGGAGCGAAGCAAGGGGGAAACAAGCAGCAAGAAAACAAAACGGGAGTAAGTCACATTACTCGTGAGTAGTAAGAACACAAAGAAAATTGCCGCCGATCACCGTTGATCCACAGGGGGAATCAACAAGTGAGTTCAATTTCTTAGTTTGGTCATGAAAAGTTCTGCCAGAACGGGAGCTAACGGGATCCCAGAGCAGCCCAGTCCTTTCGCCGACATATTAGATTATGAAAGGTGGATTGAACACTTTAGGTAAAAAGGAGCAGCAGCTGCTTAAGGTTCGGGATGGGAATCTTTGGCGTTGCACTCAGTCAAGTCAATAACCTAGTCTGTTGTCTGCACGGACGTTACGTTAGTAAACAATGACACGAATTCCGTGGAGGATATGGAATATTTAGGTCTCTCCTCTGACAGATGAATTTAATTCCATCTCGGCTTCTCGAATGCTCAGCATAGATTGGCTTCACTGATAGGATGAATATCAAATCTATTTTACAGGTATTAAGAGAACCAGCTCCGAAAGTAACTGGGGCTACACAATTGCCAATTGAATAACCGCTTTCGTTGTGATAGATTTAATTGGTCGTTTTGCACTTGACAGATGAGTTCCATTTTTAGCATCACTTTTCGGCCCGCCTAGAACTTTCCACGTGAGCTTTATAAACAGCCCGTTCTCGGCTGCACATGATACGCCTGTACGCGTCAGTGCTCAATAGATCAGCTGATTCGTATGTTCATTGGCTTTCTGGTTCGGCTAAGCGCATCAGGCTATCAAGCGGCTATCCAGACGCGGGTTCACGGTATTAAAAAGGCATTAAAGGACGGTTTGCGCAGATCAGCGACTCATTGAGCTTTACTGGGAGGTATCCCCGCGACACTGACAGTCTCTCGTGCCAGGTTGGTCAGTGGTTAGAGGTCTGGCAAACACAGTCTCCTGGCCCTCCAGGTTGGGGGTTGGAAAACGTGGCGACCTGTTCCGTAGAAATCGTGACGCATTCGCATTTCCCTCCAAACACCGCTGCCTTGTGGTTAGGCTTTTGAGCCAAAGGCTTTGGAAGGATCCTAGTCGTCTTCCTGTGAAGGAGTTGGCACCCTCGCGAAATCCCAGCCCACATGCAACCATGATCTTTACAAATAAATATGCCTTCATTCCACATCAGCTGCCGACAACTGCAGACATTAGCCGGATCGCCCCATCTGTTGCATACGGCAGGGCGGATAAGCGAAAACAGGTTACTGCTGACGCCTCCCTCCCTCCTCTTTCCCATATATTTTCTTCCCCCTCCTCACCCCATTAATAACTCTCTCCTTGTAGGCCCAGCACTTAGGACTGATGACTCCATTCGTCATGCGTTGGTTTTGCGCGCAACATCCACTCGTCACGTGGCGCCCACCTTCTCAGGTATCTGCAAATCAATCTTCAAGCCTCGGCACCCAGTCTATCTACGGCAATGAAGCATCGGTGTTGAACACTGATATCATGCTGTCGATGATGATGATGATGATGATGATTATGAACATAAATATTTGCGTGCACTAATTTGTATGCGTCAATAGTCAATGCAAGTGAGGATCGACCGCAGTTTTGGATAACAATGATTGCTCTTCAAGGAGTTTTCCTTTGGAGAAAAGTCATCGTCACCGGAAGCGATTTCTTTCGGTAACTACTCGATACCATTTAAATATAGTGTAGAGAGAAAACTCTACAGGAGAGAACGATGGATTAGCAGTTATCTCGGGTAAATGGAACATTCTGCGAATTTTTGGACATGAATAATACTGTCTAAGTAGGAAATACTCTACCAACAGCCGGACATGACCACACTCCCAAGATATGCGTGAATAACGGGGACAACCGTATTGAACTACAGTATTCACTAAAAAATGTACATAGGATACTCCTGGTTGCGCGTTCCAGTAAGTACTGGAATATACATTTGGTTGGTTGTTTCACCGGACCAATTCATCGTAGACACTTTGGACAGTCTGTGACTTTAGTTTATGGGCACCTTGTGATACCGAGACGTGTACACAACACAGTTCATCCGAGCATTCTCGATCTTCCACGCCGTTTCACCTAACTGCACTATAGATTTCACATCGCGACAAGGTGCCTAACTGACAGGATCTGTTCCACTGGCATGCAATCACGTCAATTGATTTGACCAAAGCCTTTTGTTGGAAAGAGAAGTGAAATGGGAAAGCGAGGAGACCTTGGACCAGCCTGATGTGCATATTCGTTTAGCACCCAGACGGACAATCTGGACAGAAACCGACAGCATGAATGCCACTGATATCCGTTAGTCGCCATATCGTTTACGGGTCCAGCTAAGCACACGGAGGGTCAGGCGGGTCCCATCGTTGAAGGCGAACAGCACCAACAGTGTCCAAGATTTTTGTAGTGTCCTTTTAACCCTTCTGCCATGTAAAATTCTGTCCACTTCCAGGTTTTGGTCATTCCAAATCAAGCACGAAAAACAGCGCTCATCTGTGTAGGTGGTAACTCGGCATGCACAACACATGACCTAGCCACCTCAGCTTGCAATGCTGGATGCATTCTTTGAGGAAGTACGCTCCGCTTCACCAAAGGCTCCGTCTCCTGATCACCTCATAGTGTAATCGCTCGTCACAGGCAACTCAATCTACACTTCTAGAACATCGATATTCACATGCTAGAAGATATCTCAGGTTCTTTGCCAGAAGTGGCCAAGTATTGCAATCATAAAACATTACAGCCCATACTATAGCCATGTACACGCGTCATTTGGAACAAAGTGGGGTCTTCTCAATGAAATGTAGTGCAATTCGGAGGACGCGATTCTTGTTTTTGGGATTCCTCCATTAACTTTGTCTGTTACAATAGCGTCAGAGCTAACGCAACTTCTGAGTTACGAATAATGTTCCACAAATTCCATTGTAAGTGCAACAGCCGCATTTGAGTCTTGAATCTTAGCTTCAGAAAGATAGCACGAATCAATAGAAATCAAGTCCAACAAACAAAAAGAACAATCCATCGTCCGGCTTGTTTCAGAGTGCTAGCGTTAAAACTGAGCGTTAGTGTTCGAAGACTGCTTTTTAAGAGTCTGCGGCCGTGGTGAACAAGATAACCGCAAGTACTGCGGCTAATGGCACCGGGAAATGGACGAATTTGTTGGTTCCAAAAAATGGGCCTACGGAGATAACGCTATCAGCGGGGTGAACGGGAAGAAGAACGAAACACCATCATGGTCATCATTAGCATAGACAGCATGACACCAGGTTTCAACACTCATGATTCACTGCTATACGGCCATAATTCAGCTAAAGGCCCTATTGCGGAAAAGAGAACAAACGTGGATGGGGAATGGAACTTAGTGCAAGCCTACCACACACGTTCCAGAGAGCCTACACCAGAAGAAACTCATTCAGCCTATCTGAATACACACTGAAATCAAGGCCACTGATATCAGCAGCCGTTACTTGCAATGTTTCCAGCCGGGCACAGTGCAGATCACGCGGACTCCATTCCGGAAAGCGAGTAGCACCGTCTGTAGGCGGTCTTTTCACACCTCTCTCCCAGGTCAGAGATTGACCGCGTTTCTTTTTGCGCCACTCTTAACTGGACACGGACACAGCACACTCCGCCGAGAGATGATTCGGCAAGTGTGATACACGGTCACATTACTTGATGAAAGCTCGTGTTGCACAACCGAACACTTGTTTTCCAGTTGCCTCGTTAGAAATTCGCCGACACTAGTCTACATCAACTGCGGCTCTGAGACAACGATTGTTCAGGTTTTGAAGATGTCCTAGCCCGGTTTCCCGTATAGTCCCTGTTTAACAGTCGTGAAGCAAAACAGCCAATACTGTAACCTGATACACACGTTCTCTGCGATTTCAGGATATGCCGCTTTGTCATCACAGCTGTGTCAAATCGGTACGCGCAGCCCGAGCCCTAGGGATTTGTGCATTTGTTTCGTTTGTCGCACCACAATCGGGTGTTTAGTTTGAGGAGTTAACGGTTCAGTCAGCTGTGTGGGTAATTCGAACCTGGACAGGATGCAGCTCCACGCATTTTCCAATCACGGGTTTCACACTACGTAGCTATTCGTGTTGTCTGGTTCCTCGAGTGTCTACTGATCAGCGCCAAACGGTTAAGTGTTTAAACTACCAGCCAACAGGTCAGATCTTGAAGTCTCCCAGAGTCTCGTGCGAAGTGCACGGCCGACGGTTTCCAATAAGGATGAAACTACTATACTGTGATCCTCAACTTTTCAGTATAAACCGCCTTCGTTAAAAGCACGAACTCTCCGTTAAAACCCCCCAAAGCTCCTTACACCATCAAGGGTGACGGGAACTCTGCAAATCCAGAAACTTGATTGAACTACCCGAAACTCTCAGTTTTATCAGAAAGATAGCCAAGATGTTGCTTTGTCTATTTTACGATGTAAAACCTGAGGCAAGCACGATGAGGAGAATTTTAAGAGGCTTTTTTCAGGTCATTGACAGTGAAAGAGGACAACAAGCCTCTTGCTTCAAGAAATTTGGAAGAAGAAACCAATCGCTTCTTCGGTAATTGACCAGGTGACTTTTGGTCTTCTCGCCGACAATTGAGAATGTTTCACTCACTAGCAACCAATGATTCAGTTCGGATCGGGTAAATAGAACGCGGTTACCGTACAAGCGTTTTAGAGGCCATTCTTTCTATTTCGAAGTAAGAATACATTAAACTAATGGACAGTCGAACTCGCCTTTGTCGTCCGCAAACGTCTCCATCTTGCCGAATGATTCCCCCGAGTTCTGGTTCAGCTACATAGCTTTTGGAATCTAACTTCCGGATTACCTGTCTTTTCAGACACCACCACACTAGGTA
Organism: Clonorchis sinensis; assembly: GCA_003604175.2. Classification (NCBI taxonomy): domain Eukaryota; kingdom Metazoa; phylum Platyhelminthes; class Trematoda; order Opisthorchiida; family Opisthorchiidae; genus Clonorchis; species Clonorchis sinensis. The sequence goes on along the minus strand of CM030373.1, from coordinate 1,821,679 downwards.
AGTTGACTGAGGATGATAGCGTACCAGTTCAGTGGAAGACCATCAGGGATGGCTGCAATCGCACGAGTTACCCTGACGGCGCCCAATACAGGCAATATACGGAGCAGCTTTGCATCCTTACGTTGATGCATTCAGTCTGATAGCTTAATTAATTTCAATCTGGAACATCAGTTGCATACAATTAAATTAAAAAATATCACCCAAGTTGAAATTAACTGGGGCATTTCAGCGTCGTGTGATAAATAATCGCTATACGGTACGGTCATTCCATCGATGGGGGGAGACATGCTTGGCTACGCGGACAAACAGGGCAAAACCTCGTCCTCCGAGCTGCACTTCTGTATTTGAACTTCTATAAATGCAGTGAGTGTAGTTATCGCGTGCTGCACCGCGGAGTCAAGGGTTCCATACTCAATCAGAACGGTTAGGTCAAGGCGGTTTTGATAGACAAGTCAAGACAAGAGTCAAGTTTGTTGAAAACTTTTAAGTCTCTTGGTGTACCAACCACCCTCCACAGCCACTAATTAGGGGACCACAGCACCCCAAGTCCCAGAAGCGCTTCCAATCCCGCCTGAACCTATTCTTGTAGCCTGCAGGAAGAGGTACGTTCGGGACTTATCTCAACTTGTACGTGCTCTCGAGCCCATTAATGTCTTCTTCCAAATTTGTTCGTTGACTACTTTTGTCGGTTGACAGGTTGAAAATGCTTTCAACATCATCGATAATCTTGTTCTGCCGGCGGGAGCGCGTGGAATCCGCGAGAACAGAGTTCTAGTGGAGTTTTTTCTCATCTTCTCCCGGACTACTCGTTGTGGACAATGTACGTTAGATCAATCAGAACCAACTTATTTGGACATTGTTTGGCTAAGGTATGATCTACCCTAGCCAAAAAACCTCAACATATCTACGTACCTTTCCAGATTTTGTGAACAGATTCTAAAGGCTTATGTGCAGCAGGGGCGCGCATCTAGCTATCGCGCCGGCCAGAGGTCATTGTGCGTCAAAGCTTACTGTTCTGGGCAGTCGGCTTGTTTTCATGGTTCCATTGCGTGCAATAGTGACGCGTTAGTTTTCAATCGCCTGGAAAGTCACTTTAATACCATGTAATCCCTGTGGTCCGACTGAAATCGTTCAGCTGTAACACCCTTTCGGTGCCTAGCTGCCATGTCACCAGAAGGAAGCACGAGAGCTGGGATATTTCCAGGTTTCCCAAACCTAGACAGAGGGAGTCGAGAGGCAGAGGTCGGGTTCGAACCACGGACCTCCCGGTCAGTAAGTTCGCGCTCTGACCACTGAGCTATCTCGCCCTGGCCCGACTAAAGTTACGGTAGCTGGGAACTTAGCACTTATATTTTTCCCAGCACGCGCTGTCCCTGACGATATCGTTTTTATACACTGCTCACCTCACATCATTTTTCTACTTGGTCGAGTTTTCCTATTCCAAGTTTCATACATGTTCATTCATGGAACACCCTTCATCGTGACCTTCGGTCGTTGAAGTTCTGGTCTGTTACCTGTTTTGCGTAATGCTGCTTCTTAATGAAATTCTAAATAGGATTGTCGGACTGCCGCTAATTTTTTCCTCACACCGTTGGGGTTGAGTATAGTTCTAGATATTGTTCGCCTATTTCTTGGCACTGGTTACCTATGTACTTTGGAAGTCTGCTCGGCCGGGTAGACAGCACTGCCGAATAGCGCATGTACATTTTGCCAGACCAAGTTGTTGGCCTCTAGATAAAACACCTCTACCCGAATTCAATAGTCTTTTGGCAATTCATTTCTAAACCTTTGGGGTACTGGTCAACAACTGAACTGCCGTGTTTTGTCATGTCGGCGCAATGACTGCGGCAGCGTGAAAAAGCCAAAACTAAGCCGGCCATGAGTGGAACTAACTGACAATCAACAGTTTATTGCTGTCTACCCAATCCTTGAAAAAAATATCTCTGCTTTCACTCCGTTAGACGATATGTTTGCAGTATCGGTTTCCCCATCTTCCCTTCTTCTAATCGACCGATGGATCCTTGCTCCATATTATTCATCCACTCGACCTAACCAAAGGACCGTAACACGGCCAAGTAACCTAGCCCTAACTCCACCCTTTTCAAACGGCTGAGCAAGTGTTTAGTTGTGCTCAATTGTACTCGCTAACGCCCAATTGAGTACAAGAAACTCAAATTTCCGCTTCTTTCTTATGCTCAAAAAGACACCGGCAAGCGTAGAGCCCACGGTCACCAGTCAGAAGATGAACTTGTCTCCTTCCAAGTGCTGCGGCCTACTGCAAGCATCCACAATTCTGGTGAGGCTTACGATTTGTCATCTCTAGAAAAGGCGTCAGTCCTCATCGACACTCCTGTATCAGGGGTTCATCGGCACCTGGTATGTGGGCACCAGGTTCTAGTACACGATGCAACTGATTGGATTTCATCCGGGGGCAGGAGATCAAAGTAATATCGGCTTTCGGTCTACACGACTGCATCAAATTAAACCACATAGGAGCTACTAGATATCACTGAAATTCAGGAACAAATATTAAGATCACTGGCTGCTAGCATCCCAGACCATTCTCACTTTTATCGACCAATTCCATTCAAGTAAGATTAAGGCAGCTCGCACTGGACTGCAAAACCAAACTGCTAATAATGTATTCTTCATAACCTAAGGGTTCGCCACTCAACATTACAAGACTGAATGTCATTGCTTTCCGCAGTCTAACCGTCAAGTGCTCTGGAGTGATGTATTCCACATCGCACAATATCACCGCCACTCTCTCCACTGATATATACCGGAACATTGGAAAAGCATCACCATCACAAACGTGTGCCCAAGCCTCTTGAATACCAGATCCCGTGTACTGTCCATCTGTCGAGGCCGCTAATATCCTAGCCCGTTTGTACAATTCACGTTTCTTTTGCAAATGGAGTAGGGCCCTTGTGCCCAAATGACGCATTGCTCTCATTTATGTAAGCAAGATATCACCCCTGGCTAACTGATCAAGCTCCTTCTAGAGTCTAGCACTCTTTTGCAAACATAGGTTATGGTCTCTTGCCGTTTTGAGCCACAAAAGCCCATTAAACATGTTAAAGTTCACACACAATCGCCCTTAGATGCGCAATGAATGGAGTTTTGTTCGACTAAACAGCCCGTTCATGGTGGACCCCTGCTCGACATGGTGGTCCGCATTAATGATCCGCTGCTCCCTGGCCACAATGCGCACGCTCTGAAAATGGCCATTTCCTCCGCCCTACTGGTAAATGCTGTTTGCTTCGCCTCATCTCGGATTCAGTCCTTGGCCTTGCCTGTTTCGTTGTCCACCTGATATTTGATTGCTAAACCGACTGCGCCGTTTTCTCTCTGACCGAATAAAATATCTGGTTGCTGGGGTTAATTTTGACGCACGAACCGCAGTTGTAAAAACTCAGTGGATATGGCAGATATAGCATCATGCATCAGGGACAAAACCTAGTGTCCAATTCGCGTGTGACCAGCGGATATTGTTACCCTGCTATGCTATACCACGGTGAACTGGTTTGATTGTTACTTCTCCGGTGGTATGGGTGCTTGTTTCATCGCTTCTACTCCAGGAAATCCACAAAAGGGCTTGGTAACATGTAGCTGCTTTCCCCGTTTTCGTGTGCTTTGCAGTGCTGTAAAGCGCGGGTAATAGATTTTCATCTTGCTGCTTGCTGAAATTGCACGGCGTAGCCCGGAGGACGTCGACGTGGCAACCCAAAGCCATACCTTTGGTCGTGCTCACTTTGCAACAAACTTCGTCTCGTCAATCAAGTATAATACAAGACTGCACTTCCTCCTGCTGTCCCAGGGGATGGCTACCAAGGACTAGATCTAGGTAATCACGAAAACCTTCCAATTTCTCTAATACAGGTATCCGTTGCTAGCCCCTATAGGCATTCTTAGCCGTGTGCCATTGCTTGTTCGGAGTCAATGGCGGCAAATTGAAAATGGTTTCATTACATTCCATGTGGAATCTTCCTGCTGTTTTGCCGTTCTTCTTATCTATCTCCAAAATTATCCATTGCTCATTTCCTATCAGTCCCCTATCAGCCCCTTCTCGTACTCACCACCCCGATGCGCGAAGGACCTTCACCAATGCCGGTCACTAGAAGTAAACCGAAATTAAGTTCGCCGAAGTTATGGGGTTCTCAAAGGTTTAAATTTTACGGGGAATTGGTTCAATCCGTTTGCATGTCACAGTGAGCCGTGCCTTAGACGCACACTCTAAATTCCTCTGAAACCGTGTTTTGAAGGAATGAACCTTTAACATGAAGGTTTAGTATTCGATGGTGTATCTTCGGGCCTTTAGAATCGGCACACGTTACCGCATTTTTTTAGAAGTTGTTCAAACGAACTCGGGTCCACTGTGGGCGCGAAATTCGTATTTTAATGGCTGCCAATGGCTTCGCCCGCGGTCTCTGTGAGAGAGGTGGAAAAGCTGTTTGTTTCTGTTTTCTTTTGTATTGGATTTGGAAATGATTGTAAAACGGCATGAACAATAAGGACACTCTCTGTGTCCGTACATACTCGAAATTGAGCAGTCATTCGCTACCTTTATATGAAAGTTCCCTCAATTGTTACGGCAGGCGTCCCACCAAACAAAGCCAAGGAGTTCGTCACAGCTGGTAAGTTTCTTGCTTTTTATGATAGCCAAGGTAGGCGACGTCGCGCACAGTTGAGTATGATGGGCCGCCTTTAGCCATTGGATTAGGATACCACGCATAGTTGAGGTGTCCCTTTTGTCGGCCCGCATAGATACTGGCCTGGCGATTGCTGTAACTAGCAAAGTTAAGCGACAACGCGTATAGTTTTGAGTATGGCGAGCCATCTTTGGCCATCGGATTAGGTTACCATGCATAGATGAGGCCTTGTAATCAGCGCCGCATATAGGAACGGGCCTAGCAGTTGCGACAAGTGTCTGAGGTGAGTGACAACGGCTACCGTTATCACGGTGGCCGGGTTATAACGTATTCAACCTACGGGGCGTCATCTTTATAATAGGAATGATGCCATTGTGTAGGAAATTTACCTACAGTTACCTCCTGACGCTGTATTTTCCACGGGCAAGTTATGCATATCTAGGAAAAGGGATCATCCACAGAGATGGCTCTCGCATATCCAATGCACAATTCGTGCTGTTGTCTAACGGTGTTTTATTTAATGGAGGCTGGGCTCCATAGGAAAATGTGTTGTAACGAAGTTCGCTGAAATGACACATCTCATTGGTTATAGCTGAGGAGTCCAAAGCAAGCAAATATCACTGACTGATTTACCCGGGTGGAATTTGCATAGGATATTCTGTAGATATCAGTTTATTCTTAAAGAACACAGAAGAGCGCCAAAATACGCTAAAGTGCAAGTTCGTATTTCATCTCTCGTGAACCGATAACAAAATGCGAATCGGTGATGGTCCGTGACCTTGAAATTTTGCTCATTTAAACAAAATACTATGAGCAAGATATCGCCGGAAGGTGCAGCTGGATTAGACTAACTCCCAGTAAAAGTCACAACTTCGAAAACCTTATAGTTTCGGCGAAAATAATTTGAGTGTATTTCTAGTGAGCGGCTCCCAGTTATTTGTTGTTTGTAGAATTTTGTTTACGTGAGCAAACTCTCAAGGTCACCGTCCACTGCTGACTGGCATATGATTTTCAGCCTACAATGTTAAGCTTAAAATGAACCCTTAGCATAGTTTAAAGCTCCGCGGTGTTCTCTAAATGGTAAGTAACCTTTACTTTCGCCCAGGTGAATAGCTGAGTAATGTTTACATGCGTTACACTTGATAAACTTATTAAATTAAACGAGGTGGTTTAGGGAACTTCGGCATATAATAGTTTTTGCGAAGTCGCCTTCCGTTCACTATAACAGTAACAGGTATTTTGGCGCGTTATGTAGCAGTAATAGGAGTATTCACCCAGTTATTGATCCTAGTTTTCAGATATGCATAACTTGTCTGTAGGTAATTCAGCGTTTTCAAATATCTGCATGTGCCAACAGTATCTTTTTCGTCGGAAATACTGACGACTCTTGGCTGATTATATCTAAAGCCGGAACTATTGCCGAAAAATAAGACCCACCATTGTCCTCCATCATGATGTTCGCAAGTGCTGTTGCCTACCTTGGCAACCTATGGTCACTGCTGGAACCATGCCTATGTGCAACGCTGACAACTACCTCAACTAGTAATGATAGTCCTACCCAATGTCTAGTGGTGGTCCTCCGCACTCACAAGTTTACGCGTTGTCCCTTCACTTGGCTGCTTATAGTAGATTCTAGGCCGATATTTATGCGTACCGCTGATTATGAGGCCCTAGCTACGTAAAAAAACCCTTATGCGAACCAAACGATGACCCTTCAACGTCGCAAACGTATGCGTTATTGCGTAGCTCGGCCACTTATGTCACTGTTAGGAGTGTGCCTACATACGGCGCGGAATATGAGGCCCCAAATACACATGGCAACCTAATTCAAGGACCAAAAACGGTCCTTCACACTCATAACTGTACTCGTTCTCGCCCACCTTGGCTATTTATAGTAAGCACTAGACCCGCGCAAGCCGATGGTTACACGCCTTAACAGTACAGGATAGCCCAATCCAACGGCTCTTCATCAGCCTAGTTGTGTGCGTTGTTGCTTCGCCATTCTCCCCTCGAAAAAATAAAAACCACCAATAGCGAGATTTTGTTATTTTTTTTGAATGGACTGGTACAACCATATTGGGTGGCCACTTAGTTTCGTTTTCTGTAAACCTGTTTCACTTGAAGAATCTGAAATAAAGAATGTAAATTCGACTTATTCTCGTTTATGCCTTCGTTAATTGTGTCCACTGAGGTTTAAGATAAAGATGGGTATGTATAAGACATCCTTAAGATCAGTTAGAATAGATCTGCTTCCTAGCATTCAAAAACCTAATGAGTCTTCAGACTTTTACCCATGAATAGAGTTGTAGTGAATGGACGTGTACTTGGTGTCAAATCTGCTAATTTATAAGACTACAAGCTAACTCCACTCACCTTTTGCTTCCCGGAACTTACCTCGGTAGCTTAATGTAAACAATAGTTTTGACGTCCTCATCTTAACTTGTACTCATCCCGCACTCATCTGTACTAGTGCTATCATCGACCAGGAGCTCCTCTCTTAGACACGGCTTATCAGCTCTAGCGAATGCATTTATAAAGGACTCAGCGTCAAGTTGTACATGAGAAAACCTTGACATTTCAGCAACATAAAACACGTTGCCAGCCGATCGCTTTATCAAGCTACTCTGAGGGTCTTCTTAGGGTTTCACATCCCAAAGTTCATACCAAAGTATTGCCACCCATTCTATTTTTAATAGGTTTGTCAAGTGTGACACATGTGAACATTACTCAGCTATTCACCTGGGCGAAAGTAAAGGTTACTTACCATTTAGAGAACACCGCGGAACTTTAAACTATGCTAAGGGTTCATTTTAAGCTTAACATTGTAGGCTGAAAATCATATGCCAGTCAGCAGTGGACGGTGACCTTGAGAGTTTGCTCACGTAAACAAAATTCTACAAACAACAAATAACTGGGAGCCGCTCACTAGAAATACACTCAAATTATTTTCGCCGAAACTATAAGGTTTTCGAAGTTGTGACTTTTACTGGGAGTTAGTCTAATCCAGCTGCACCTTCCGGCGATATCTTGCTCATAGTATTTTGTTTAAATGAGCAAAATTTCAAGGTCACGGACCATCACCGATTCGCATTTTGTTATCGGTTCACGAGAGATGAAATACGAACTCGCACTTTAGCGTATTTTGGCGCTCTTCTGTGTTCTTTAAGAATAAACTGATATCTACAGAATATCCTATGCAAATTCCACCCGGGTAAATCAGTCAGTGATATTTGCTTGCTTTGGACTCCTCAGCTATAACCAATGAGATGTGTCATTTCAGCGAACTTCGTTACAACACATTTTCCTATGGAGCCCAGCCTCCATTAAATAAAACACCGTTAGACAACAGCACGAATTGTGCATTGGATATGCGAGAGCCATCTCTGTGGATGATCCCTTTTCCTAGATATGCATAACTTGCCCGTGGAAAATACAGCGTCAGGAGGTAACTGTAGGTAAATTTCCTACACAATGGCATCATTCCTATTATAAAGATGACGCCCCGTAGGTTGAATACGTTATAACCCGGCCACCGTGATAACGGTAGCCGTTGTCACTCACCTCAGACACTTGTCGCAACTGCTAGGCCCGTTCCTATATGCGGCGCTGATTACAAGGCCTCATCTATGCATGGTAACCTAATCCGATGGCCAAAGATGGCTCGCCATACTCAAAACTATACGCGTTGTCGCTTAACTTTGCTAGTTACAGCAATCGCCAGGCCAGTATCTATGCGGGCCGACAAAAGGGACACCTCAACTATGCGTGGTATCCTAATCCAATGGCTAAAGGCGGCCCATCATACTCAACTGTGCGCGACGTCGCCTACCTTGGCTATCATAAAAAGCAAGAAACTTACCAGCTGTGACGAACTCCTTGGCTTTGTTTGGTGGGACGCCTGCCGTAACAATTGAGGGAACTTTCATATAAAGGTAGCGAATGACTGCTCAATTTCGAGTATGTACGGACACAGAGAGTGTCCTTATTGTTCATGCCGTTTTACAATCATTTCCAAATCCAATACAAAAGAAAACAGAAACAAACAGCTTTTCCACCTCTCTCACAGAGACCGCGGGCGAAGCCATTGGCAGCCATTAAAATACGAATTTCGCGCCCACAGTGGACCCGAGTTCGTTTGAACAACTTCTAAAAAAATGCGGTAACGTGTGCCGATTCTAAAGGCCCGAAGATACACCATCGAATACTAAACCTTCATGTTAAAGGTTCATTCCTTCAAAACACGGTTTCAGAGGAATTTAGAGTGTGCGTCTAAGGCACGGCTCACTGTGACATGCAAACGGATTGAACCAATTCCCCGTAAAATTTAAACCTTTGAGAACCCCATAACTTCGGCGAACTTAATTTCGGTTTACTTCTAGTGACCGGCATTGGTGAAGGTCCTTCGCGCATCGGGGTGGTGAGTACGAGAAGGGGCTGATAGGGGACTGATAGGAAATGAGCAATGGATAATTTTGGAGATAGATAAGAAGAACGGCAAAACAGCAGGAAGATTCCACATGGAATGTAATGAAACCATTTTCAATTTGCCGCCATTGACTCCGAACAAGCAATGGCACACGGCTAAGAATGCCTATAGGGGCTAGCAACGGATACCTGTATTAGAGAAATTGGAAGGTTTTCGTGATTACCTAGATCTAGTCCTTGGTAGCCATCCCCTGGGACAGCAGGAGGAAGTGCAGTCTTGTATTATACTTGATTGACGAGACGAAGTTTGTTGCAAAGTGAGCACGACCAAAGGTATGGCTTTGGGTTGCCACGTCGACGTCCTCCGGGCTACGCCGTGCAATTTCAGCAAGCAGCAAGATGAAAATCTATTACCCGCGCTTTACAGCACTGCAAAGCACACGAAAACGGGGAAAGCAGCTACATGTTACCAAGCCCTTTTGTGGATTTCCTGGAGTAGAAGCGATGAAACAAGCACCCATACCACCGGAGAAGTAACAATCAAACCAGTTCACCGTGGTATAGCATAGCAGGGTAACAATATCCGCTGGTCACACGCGACTTGGACACTAGGTTTTGTCCCTGATGCATGATGCTATATCTGCCATATCCACTGAGTTTTTACAACTGCGGTTCGTGCGTCAAAATTAACCCCAGCAACCAGATATTTTATTCGGTCAGAGAGAAAACGGCGCAGTCGGTTTAGCAATCAAATATCAGGTGGACAACGAAACAGGCAAGGCCAAGGACTGAATCCGAGATGAGGCGAAGCAAACAGCATTTACCAGTAGGGCGGAGGAAATGGCCATTTTCAGAGCGTGCGCATTGTGGCCAGGGAGCAGCGGATCATTAATGCGGACCACCATGTCGAGCAGGGGTCCACCATGAACGGGCTGTTTAGTCGAACAAAACTCCATTCATTGCGCATCTAAGGGCGATTGTGTGTGAACTTTAACATGTTTAATGGGCTTTTGTGGCTCAAAACGGCAAGAGACCATAACCTATGTTTGCAAAAGAGTGCTAGATTCTAGAAGGAGCTTGGTCAGTTAGCCATGGGGTTATCTTGCCTTTAGCCCGGTGATATATCGAAGTCGATTTCAGCGATCAGTCGGACGGTAGGTCAACGCACCGGGCTTGGTGTGTTTGCTGCTCTCTAGTTAAGTGTAGGCTCGCTAACACCTGAAACGTGGAAACCTTCTGATCGTTTGCTCGTAAGACAGACAACATCATCGGGTATTCCTAGACCTAAATAAAGCTGGCATGCGGGGGAATAGAATGACGTATCATTGCAATTTTCTGGCGCGTTGGTAATGTCAGGAGGCGGGGGATTTCTCTTGTTGCCAGGGTGTTACTCCATCTTCAATGAAAGTGCCCATATTAGAGCGCCCCATTTAAACTTTGCCACGTTAAAATGTGGGGCGTTTGACCAGCGCCCTCTGTCCGTTTAGGTATAGCGCTTAACGACACTAACGAAGCCGCACGTCGTTGCTACTTTTATCACAGCAAACGCACACGTTTTTCCTGACCATTTGGACTTCCTGTTGTCTAATGACGGTGGATTTTTTCTATCTGCTGATCTATTGTTTGTGTGAATTTTTTAAGTTTTGTGGGTGAGTTTTCTAGGCCAACGAGTTTCCAAAGTCAACGGACACCATTATTGCGGAAACTTTAAAAAAATAACTGATCACACCCTATTCGACAAGATGAGTAGCTTGATGATCGTACATCTGGTACCGTTTTTTTCCGAATGAAAGTGTGCCTTGCCTTTACTTTTCAACTAAGAAAGCATCGTTCAAAGTGGTCATCTCGGCGGCGGCACGTAAGTTAACTCGTACGAAGATTCACAAGAACCGCCCATACCCTGGTCCCAACCATGTATATGTAGAAACCATCCGATTTCAACGATGGCTTTGGGTATTGCAGCAGTGCATGCCGAAAGTCACCTTGGCCATATTCACTTGCGCACTAAGTGGTAGATAGCAGGCAGGTAACCTGGTAGGAAAACCGATGTAAGGCCAGTTTGTTGCAACTACCAGAATGGATTTCCGTTGTGCGCAAAATTGAACAGACCTAGCACTCTGCGATGTGATAACATCGATTGAAAATACAACGTCCTAGCTTCACCATACCCCGTCCCTCACAATTAGTTTGGTGACGTTCCAACTTAGGCGGCAGAAGTTAAACAAAATTTAAGAGGAAGTTGGGATATTTTCCAACTGAGATAGGCCTATGCACGAACACTTCTTTGTAGAAGCAAAATGTGGCTACCTATATTTCTGTAAGACTTGCGAGCGCACTGCTTCCCATCTGCAGCTTTCAAAAGTTTTTAGGTGATGACTCCTCTCTTAGTCAAATAAAAAAGTGTGATAAAAGCCCCGTATATACATTAATTACTCTGGATATTTGCTGCAATAAAGTGAAAAGATCTCAACCACTGAATGGGCCTTTAGGCAAGCAGATAGCATAGCATTGGACATTGAATTTTATAGTGGGATCAAGTATCCCAGCAAACAACGTCGATCTGTATTCAGCGAATGGAAACGAGTTTTCGGCAATTTGATACCTTCGAGTTTCCCACTTCACAGTTAGAAATATTTCTACCCAATGTGTTTTTCTCCAATTTCTGTGTATGGTTGATGTGAATCTTCAAGTTTGTCAATTATCACGAAGTAGAGAACAGCACACAATAAAATAATACCGCGACTTGCGGTAAGACGTGAATAGCCTGTAATTGGTGAAGATCTCACGTAGTTCGGCAGCTATATTTTGTGGAACTTGCTAGAGCCCACATTTTGCTGTTTGGTCCAAAATACGCATAAGTGTCACCCCTATAACTAAATCTCGGCTTGTGTGCTCTGCTTGGCTAAACGGGCGCCGGATCATGTGTTCTCGTGCCCCAACGAATTCCATTCAGAATTATCGTTGCAGTGGGTACATTCATTATGTTCGGATAATCAGTGCCAGGTTTGAGGGATGTAAGTCTAGCAGACGGTGACGACCATAGCCTGAGATTTCTGCTTGATATCACCTTGGAAGTATATAGGTCCGGTTTACTGGCAACAGAGTTCTCCATCGCAAATGGCAAGACAAAACAGGCTTTCCGTAACCGGCCTAAAGGTGTTTCCAGATAGTTTGCGGCAAGAAGTGCACCAGTGAGTCCCGAATCAACCAAGGTAGGCTACTGCTGCCTGAACTGAACAACAATGAAAACCTAGCTGGCGCTCACTACTATCATGTGGTTCGGGGTCAACGGTGCCCAAATAAATGGATAGGTAAAAGCTACTTTGAGCGTAGCGATAAACCAGTAATAAACTGGTAATTTTTATTCAATCAACCACCGTTATTGGTTGGAGCAGCCACCTGTAAAACGTCCATGAATGATGTGTATTATCCCTTGGAACGAACTGGTCTCTGAATACCGATACAGGGCACCCACATCACCGGGTGAGACCAACAAGGGAAGTTACAGCACAGGTGTCAAGCGTATGAAAGTACTTGGTGGTCTGCACCAGGAGCTATGAATTAGGCAACGTATATTTTCCTCCACTCGTCAGTTCCAACACGATAGCAATGCGGCCTCAAGGGTCGCGACCGGAAGTGCCCCAAAATGAGGAAAGACGCATACGTATTCATTCGACGGGAAACATTTAGAACGTAGCCAGTTATTCATGCGACCGCTGGCGTCCTCCAGATTGTGGTAGATCACATTGACGAAGTGGATCATCCCCTGCTGCGGGTGCATCACTTTCTCGCGGGTACTATACAGCCTTCGAGTAGAATCTAAGATCCGTGCGATGCAGAATATGTACGTCTAGTGTGCTAGTATTACGATAAGTAGGTAACTTGCTGTACAGCATTGTCTAGGCGAATCATAAAGTGAAATATATGTCGGCTGTTTGCAGAGCGTCTATGACCAAAGTACAAGGACGCTGTATGGTACATACGTGCTTCCGGATTGCTTTGCGAATCTGGAAATAGCACAACGCAACATCGCAGCTGAAAACCACTCCTGCTGCCCGAATTCATGCTGCGATTTTGTTCAGGACGAATGTCTTCGCCTGATATTGTTCACAGATCCTGTCACTAAACAAGCCAGAGTTTACTTATAGGGGCACACTGTTTGTTTTCCACAAGTGCGTACATAACCAAACATCCGGTACCCATACCGAGTGTGAGAAGTCCCGTCTACAACCGGTATCTATGGGCCATACATTACTTGCTGTAACAGAGCCCACCAAAATCTGTTGATGGTTTGCGTACCATTGACATTTACTACATCCGGGAAGCGTCGAAACAGCGTTATCTGCTGCCATCTAACGAAATTTACTGGAGAGGCACTTCTGGTTGTGTCGGCTTTTTTACGACCGCAACACCAGCACCTGTCCGGACTCGCGAAGCTTAGCCAGGATGGAAGGCATATCACCTGTCACAATAAAAACTAACTCTCTGTCGCTTACACAATACGCAAGGCCGAAACTTCTGGTGGTAGTTGAATATGCCATGAGTGATAAGGATCATGCTGAATTTATTGGCTGCAAACTACCGCAATGCACGCGACGGTGTTTCACACCTCAAGAGGGCCGTGCAGAATCTCAACTCCTCTTTGGTTAGCGGGTGATTTACATAAAGTCGAGCGCACAAAAAAATTATCACCTCTTGAATGTGTTCAAGATATTGGTAGGTGATTGAGAGACGGTTCCCGTGCATCCTTAGATAAAACCGTACTTGACAATCGGTGCTTCATGTACAGTTTGCCATCAACAAATGCACCCAACTTTCTGGCTTCGTCTGATTCCCCAAGTTCCGTTGGTTTCGCTGGTTGCCTGCGGATTTGTAGTGAACCCAGTAGTAGCAGAGCTGGCCCGATTTGTTCTCAGCGTGCATTAATACTGAATAACTGCATCTGATGCCACATATGCAGCCATAGCTCCGCAACTTTTAAATTGAAGATTGCGAGTGGGGATTAATTGAAACAAATTCTATCAAGAGTAAGGCCAATTGTAGCGGTTTTTGGTTCGTTCAAAAACACTAGAAAATGCAATATTTTTACGCAAAATTCCTATTCGGTACACAGCAGCTTTGCAGAAAATGGTGTATGCCTGATAAGCTTCATCGCAAACAGCTACCCAGTCCACAACAACGTCTGGGTTGAGCGAGGTTACTAGAGTGACTGACGGTGAGCAGTGCGTGATACAGGTAAGAGTCAAATAGTCAACATATGCTGTGTCAGAAAAAGTTCAGCAACCTTGCAGCAAAAAGGGGTTTGTGAAATGCTAATACGCGGAACCACCAGACTGACAGTCCGTACCCCGCAGTTGCCAAACCTACAGTCCCTCGAACGTTCTTCCTTGATTAAGATTAGCGTTCAACTCCTTGTCCTTCAATAATTGGCCTTAAACTGAAGTTGAAATCAAAGAAAGTACAAGCTTATGGCTTTTTGTCCATGTACCAGCATATGCGACCTAAAGAATCTGAAGAACGTCCTGCGATCCAAGGTCACCTGTGACTATGGTGCTTATTGGTGTAACGCAGCTTTAATTTTAAGAAAATGCACAGAGTACAGGCTGAAGGAGCCATTGCACGCATAATAGAACAAATAATACAAGAATGCCAAGCGCAAGGAGAAGAAGTCTCCGAAAGTCTTGCTGCCTATATTGTCAAAGCTGTCATTCTGGATCCAGACTCAGATTTTTACCCCGATAAACCACTTTCAAAAGAAGATATAGAAACACTCATCAAAGTGAGCAGAACCACAATTATAACCCTAGACTAGATGTGCGTCGCAAGGCTCCTGGATAGCGAGTCTCCTTCACTGGATACAATGAAAATGCAAGTCTTTTTCGAGCTTAGTCATATCGAGCGAGGTAATTTTGTACTGTTACACTACGAATGTATACGAATACAGGTACTGCATTCTAAGCCCCAGTGATATTGTGGTGTCAGTTTGGATAGCACTGTTATGGTAAATGAAGAGTGTGTGTGTGTACAACATATATGTATTTTGCTTCTCTTTGGCAAACTGCAGTGCTTGATGGGATACGCATTAGCGGGATCGGTCAGTAGTTTTAATGGCGTTATCGCTGTTTACACTCGTAAACCTAATGGTCAAATCCGCTCTGCGACGTCTGTAGAGCTTTAGATCTTTGCACTATCTCTGCAAGTTATGCCTCGCTGTTTCGGGAACAATATGATGTTTACTCCTTATAAGTGTTTTCCAGCCTACCCCGTTTCTATGATTGTTTACTGTGTCGGATGCATGTATTTTGCCGCTTAAAGAAGAAGTATTGGGTTCAGATCACTGAAGGGCGTTTTGCTCAACATAAGAGAGTCGGCTCTAACTTCCAGGGAAGCCTGAAATCCCTATTTCGCATCAGCTCTAGGTGTTTCAGAACGTAGTTTTCATTGTTAAGGTGTATTTCAAATCCAGGATGTAAGCTAAATTTTCTCGAGTGAGCTTCGCTCCTGTAGATTCAGATAAACTGAAACTGGTAGACAGTTTGTATCCCCTGCCCAGCTCTAGGTGAATACTGGAGTGTTTCAGACCGTAGTTTTCACTGTTGAGGTGTGTTTCAGGTCCAGACTGTGAGCTTAATTTTCTCGAGTGAGCCCAACTTCTGTAGATTTAAATACAATGAAACTGGTAGACAGTTTGTATCCCCTGCATAAGTTTGCTGTTTTACTCACATCAGATTGTAAGCGCACTGCATCGGTTTTGTTGGTATTGTATTGGCATACGCCAAGTGTAGGAAAAAGTACATATACCATTATTTTAAAATCGGTAGAAGGTTGCCCTTGGACCCCGAACAGCACATCGTGGTTCTCTCGCTGGTTAGAGTTGCTTTCTGGAAAGCACCTCATTAATCATTCCCCCATCACTGGCACTGTTGGGCAAATTGCTGAGGAACAGCCCCCCATGGCTTGAAGAGACGGAGTAGATAGCTGCGCATTGAAGGCGATAGCTGACATAAATGACATCTTAATATATGTTTTTCAGTGCTGTGAAGGTGTATACTTTTCTCTGTGAATAAAAAAATCCAAAGGAAAATATTTTATGTCGCAGATTTACCTGTAGATTGGGGTGTTTTAGATATAGTGGCTGCGCAGACTCTCAATTTCATTTTGTCTCAGCCTGTGCTCTATGCAACATTGTACCGGTTTATTCAGATGCATTTGTTATTCTTTGGCTACCTGTATCTCATACATGTCTCGCCGGTTGTCTGGGATTGTTGGTAAACACTGGCATAACGAGCACCAAAATCCAGGTAATGTGGCGTTATAAACAAGTAGCTATGGACCGATCAACGCGCCCGTAGCTTGGTACCGTTAAGAAACGGAAAGTGCTTCCTGATATGCCCGACCAAAAGGGCACCCTAATTGCTAATGGCTTGGTTCGTTTATCCCCAACCTGCGAACTTCCTGTTTCAAGTGGTCTTATGTCCTCGTGCAACCAACAAAATCTGAAAAAAATATGCGTGGACGGTTTTTAGCCCCTGGAATTATTCAAATCAAAGGAAATCAAAACGTTTTCTGCCTGAAAGAAATCTAGTACTTTCTCTAAAATGAAGAACGCACGAAAAAAGCAAAGTAACACAGTAACGAAGAACAAAATATTACTAGCAAAAGCGCACTCCCCGGAATAAAAGCAAGGCATAATACACCACAGTAGGTCACTGGGGTAAGCCAAACCAACTGTTCGAACACTTGCAGTGCTATATGCTGTATTCATCCGCGTGGACTGGATATGCGACAAAAATGAGACGTTATCCGTTTAATTATCTTCGCAGAAGAAATATGCTGTTTGTGGAAAACGCCGCAAAAAAGCGTGAAGAACCGGGTAGCTGCTATGGGCCCCAAAAGCATAAATTCTGGTTATTCGTGGTCTAAAACTTTTGAAAGTGGCGGGGACTAGAAGAAGTCGGACCACCACCCAACAGGATTTATTGTGCAAGTACACCATTCACAGTCCATTGCTGTCCCGATAATCATTGTCAACCAGTGAAGGAGCTCAAGCAAATACTGTCCTGTGGCGCCCTCAGAAGCACACAAGCTTTAGCAAATTCTATCTGTAAAACCCACTGTCGTATGATAATACGGTCGAGTTTGGTAGTTTATTTTGCCTGAGAAAGTGGCGGCAGATACTTGACTTCATATCCACGTCATGAGTTCCATTATACCAAAAGTGCTCAGTCATCACCTCGCTCAAAATTTTTAGTGGCTTTCCTACGGTGTAAGAAAGCACTGTCTCAGTTGCGTAACCAATAACCAGTACAAACACAATGGCTACGTATTCACGTGAGCAAAACATCTTAGGACAGTCAACAGTCTACAGTCTGCTACGACCCACAAAGATGAATATTGTCTCCGTAACACAGGCCCATAAGAGTAGACCGTGAAATCTGCAAAGCACTCTCTTTGTACATTGTTTTAGTTTCAGCGGGAGATTCAGCTAAATCCCATTGGCATCATTCGCACTCTTCAGCTGAATATCCTCAACAAAGGCCGCCTCAATTTGTAGTTGTTTTGGTTAGTTCTTGGGATTTCGTCAGCAAACCACACTGCGATATTTGAGCTATTGTACCAAATGAAACATAAGGCGAACTTTGCAATGCACGCTTAGCTGAAAAACGTCATAAAAGAGAGATGCCTGTGTAATTTTGTTGAGTATCCCAATAAAACAAAATTGGTGTATTTAAAAGTACTTTTCCAATTTCGTACAAATTGGGTTTGCTTCAGCGCAAGGTTTATGAGCCCCAAGAAAAACAAGACGAATCGTGAGCTATCAAAGAGCCTTCAGCAACCTTGTGGGTAGCTTTAGTGAGAGGCGAATGCTTGTATAAAATTATGTTGATGGCGGTAAACTCTGCATAAACCAAAAATTATCAGTCTTAAGTGCAGTATAAAAGTGTCATAGAAATGTTGCTATATATTCAAGCCGTCAGAATGATGTTTTTTCTGCATACAGTGCTACACATATCTGGAACCAGACTAACCATTATCAATCCACGGAGGTTACGCAATTTTTAATAACCCTGAATATACAGACTAAGAATTCAAAAATACGCCTTAAGAATAGGAAGTTGAGAGTTGTGCAACCAACTTTGCTGGTGTCCTTCATTCTGTAAAAATACGATTGTGAAATAATTCACTAAACCTATTTGTCAGCCAAACTATCCACAAAACAATTTGTTTCTATGCTTAGTTAATATGTACAAGCAAATTATGTAGAAAATGGACGGCTTTCTTGTAATAACAAGACTTGGACAAACCTCCGGAAACCAGAAATATAGAGGACAAATGTACGTTCTTAATAGATAAATATCAGTTGTCCACCAACGGTTCTCTAAATAAAAATGTCAATTTTCAGTGTCCCTTGGTTGCCGCAATGAACGGTCAACCCTCCATTTGAATACAAGTTCTCGAAAACCCTCCAACGTTGTGCATTCAGAAAGTTGGCCTTAAGTTTCAGAATCCACGCCAAATAAAAACTGATAGGGCAACTATGAGCAGCCCACCGGACCTGAATCTAACATACTTTCTGTATCGTATCGTGGTTACTGCAGTATAAATTGCGGAGACTCGTCAATTCAAGACAGTCCAGTGGTTAAGATTTACTAAATCCAATCACTGCATATTTACTGCTTCTGTCTGGACCTTGTTAACATGGTAGTATCTCAGCCGTCGTGTCTTTATCGGATAGCGTGGCAGCTTTGTATCAAAAGGCTGTTATGCATTACTGAGTACCAGTGAGTCTTAATATAGTAGAAGCGTTGTGCGAATGGAAAACTGATAATTTCGAGTGGCCATGAAGTTTACCAGGTTTTATGAAGGCATTCTCCTAAATTACACAGGAGGAAATTAACTTCACTTGCGTGTAGACAAGCGTATCACACATACAGCAGCTAAAGCCGTCAAAAGTAGCACCCCAAAACGTATATACGACTGACGTGGTAGATGCGTGTTTAGGCTTCAATAATTTGAAGCAGATATATCAGGCCGTTAAAGTTTTGATCTCACAAGCAAGCCGGATCTTCATGCAGGATTTGACAGAGGCCAAAATAGAGCTACTTACAACTAACCTGCTTGAAAAGTGATATTCTAAGAAGTTCAACAAGCGACCCTAGAAATGTGACATCAGGACAGGTTTCTTCTACAATATATGCCAAAAGATTGTAGCCACAGGCTTCTCACTGAATAGAATTCAGTCAACTGCTAAACCAGCCGGAAGTCTGGCAGCGAGATAAAGGACACTGCTGTGGGGACTCAAGTTCTAAACCTGATTTAAGGGTTAATATTCTTCTTATACGAGGTCAAATATATTACTGGGTTAACTTCAACTGTATATTTCGGTTCACACGTTATAGCCTCACAACATAGGAGGGTTTAATGCTATAGGAAAACAACACTTCTATTTTGAGTCTAGCGCCTGGTACAGGACAAAACACGAGGCCATTCTTTGATCTTAATCTGATACAAGCAGTAACTGGTAATAATCGACTGGTTGCGGGCCAATCCACTGATATGGATCCGCGAAAACCAAGCCATTTCTCGTCCTGAAGGAAGGTGCATTGATCACGCTCGCATCCTTCTGCAGATTTTGGAACAGATACTCTGTTTCTAGCAGCTCACAGTGATGATTTTCACCGACGTGAAAACTAACTTTGACCCTGTGAACTGTCAGGCACTGTGGAGATGTCTTTGGAGCAAAGATTTCCTCTATGACTTTTTGACCCTCCTTAAGGCGATGTACGCAAACTCCAGCGAACGGCGTGAAGGTCTGCAGGAGGCTTCCACCTTAGTTCATCACATCAAACATTTATATTCTCCTTCACGTTCCCAATAAAATTTTTCACTGATACAAATGTGGGACACTAACTTCCAGCCCCTATTGCCTGTGGGGTCAAAATCCTCACGGGGCACTTTCTCGCAGATAGTCCTTGTATCTATCACTCTTCGACGAGTGCATTTGGCAGCGCTTGCAGTGGACACTTATCAAATGTTAAAAAGAATCTAGAAAACAAACACTTTAAGGCTACATAATGCAGTTGAAGTGGGATTCTTGGTTGTTCCGTGGTACTACGGTAGACTAAAGTTCAGCCCTCAACGCAATAGTTTATTTTTTGTTTGACGTTTGAGCAACATATCTCATGGCTGGACAAGCATTTTTGCAAGAATTCCAAAATTCTGGAACGTCGAGAAGCTTGCCTAACATTCATGATTTACGTTTCAGAGTACTGGGAAGATCCCCGTCGCCAGTAGGTGAACTACAGAAGGCTTGTTATAAAGGGCTCCTATGAATATCCACAGTGGTTTTGACGGCGTGACTAACATCCATTCTTAACGTCTCTCGGACAAGGAGGCGTTGGTAACACCATGGCTTGACAGCCGAAGTCATAGTTGTGGAAGACAGGTCGTTTATAGTAGTGAGGTCGAACTATTTAGCGCTCCGAATAATAATCGATGAATACACTTGTTTGCAAATCAACTGGGTTTTGCGAGAGACTAACCTGGAACCCAGCTGACTGTCTCGTTTGTGATGTTTCCAGGCAACTGATTGTGCTGCACCAGGCCGCCTCATCTTCCAGTTGACACGATATTCAAGATATCACGATACATGTATATACGTAATGCAGCACATCCAATTGCCTGAAAACATCACAAACGAGACAGTCAGCTGGGTTCCAGGTTAGTCTCTCGCAAAACCCAGTTGATTTGCAAACAAGTGTATTCATCGATTATTATTCGGAGCGCTAAATAGTTCGACCTCACTACTATAAACGACCTGTCTTCCACAACTATGCAATAATAGTTCAGATCTAGAAACCTGGCTGCCTGATTAGCTGCTTTGTCAACGGAAGGAGGCACGAGGGTTGGGGTACTCTCTCACTTTCTGAAAGGGCTCACCATCCAGAGTGACACTATACTGCAGCGATGCGGGAATCGTCATACCTAACTTTTCCCGCGTGTGTCGAGTTTCTTCCCTCATTGAGGTTTGCACACCGAAGTTGATTTCGGTCAGGTTTTCACTCCGTTCAGAATGTTCTGTGCCTTTTTGGCAATGTTCTCCCATAACCTTCTAGCGCAACTCAGATATTCGTCAAGCTGATCTCCTGACATGGACCAAAAGTCACTAGTTTCAATCTTGATTAGGTGGTTTCAGAACTCATTGTTTAGCACATTGTGAATCAACCAAAAACCAAGGGATATCACATGGAATTTCAGCAGTGACAGTCAATAATTTTAGTATGTTTTCACCGGTCTCCATTAGTTTTTAAATGAAGCATCTCCCTTCGGACACAAATACTGCTTTATTGCTCTAAAAAACGCAAAAAATAGGTGTCCATAACTAAAATAAGGCTGTTCGGATAAACAACAGAGAGACAAAAGGATGTCTATCAATTTGACGCACACCGGAGCTTTAGAGAGATTTTGTACGTTGTAGAACTGGTGGCTGTTTATCTGTTCGTCGAGCAGAGCGGTTGGCTTTCAGACATCTTGTCATCAATCTGGAAGACACCATCAATTTGCGGTTGAGTGAGTACTTCATGATTAGCCACTAGGGTGCCTCAAATGACTGTAAATCGGGAGACATCCAGCCGCGCATTGATAACGTCCTCACGACTGATGACGAAACGTCTGCAAGCACAATGTCAAGCTTGGCGAGCAGATCAATAGCCACCTGGTCTACATCGTATTAACGCACTTGAGCACCCAACGTTTCGATATAATTAGAGAGCTCAAGTTTGGGTACGTGAACTGTTTCTCTATTGTATGGGACTCATGAATGAATTTGGCATCTTTCTAATATCTAATTGATTATGTGGAAACTAAGGAAATCGATTCTTTTCACCTCTTTCATATCTATTGAGTTATTGATCGGGTCACTTTTACTTTTGCCGAGCAAAAATTATCTAATATCAAACTCTGTCCGATAAATCTAGGTGTTTCCATTTTACCCGAGAAAGACAAATCCAAACGTATACGGACGCCATTCAAGTTTCTGCCTCAATCATCTAACGAAATATCTGGAAAAAAACTTATTCTGAGTGCCTGAAGGGGATGAAATCATATTCCTTCCTTGATACAGCTGTTTGTGTCGATTGAATCCGTACTTTTCATAGGAAACTTTCATGATCGCTATTTGCTGTGAGCAGTTTTATGAGAGTAAAGCGGTAAGAAATACCAGTAAGCCCTCAAAGTGCTTGCAGGTTATTGAGCCTCTCAGCTCTTGCCATTATCACGAATGAAGACTACTGACCCCAAAAAGAGAATCGCAACATTAATGTGACCTTTCCAAATTCCTAATCATAAAAAAGTATAAAAAAATTTATATGCCCTTTTGGTAGTCAGTTGTCCTACTGCCAGCTTGCTAGACAACGGCGGTCGAGATGTCGAGGTTGAGTTCGAACCACGGACCTTCCAGTTAGTAAGATTGTGCAATAACCACTGAAATACCCCCAGCTCTTCTGTCCACACTTCAGAAGACGCCCATGCAGGTTCAGGCACGACACAGTCGAAGAATGCCAGGGTACATTCAGGCACTGCCAACTAGCCCTGTAGTGGTTTAGTCCGGTCGAAAAATTACAGTAAGGCTAAACAACTGTTTTTTAAAGGCCGGAAGTCTTTTACTACTTTGCGTGGTTAGTAAACAAAACTACGCTTGTTGCACAATTTGAATTTCTACCGGCCTATCATTGTGTTGAATATTCATTGAGAGAGCCGTTTAAATTGAACCCCGTCCCCCCGGTCTGTAGAACCATTATATCTAAAACCATTGAACCCTTAAAAGTGGTATCGAACACAAGTCATCCCCCCCAAAGTATCCTGAAAAGTTATGGCGTTGTAACAAAGGAACAGTCTTAATCATAGAACTGAGCTAAACTTCTTTCGTTAAAAGGGAATAGCTAGAACTGCGACGAGCCACTAGTTTACTTTCAGAAAACCTTCTTCCAGTTCCTTATGACAACTCTTCAGAAATTTCTCGAACAGTAGCTGCTTAGGAGCATTGATGAACCATCAGAGTTACGCTGGCTTCACTGCTGAAGCTCAATTTGTTACACACCGTGTCTTCAGGTGTCCTGCATGCGGAAAACGCAACCCTTGGTTTGAGAATTCAGCATTCTTCTTGGTTAGTAGACACCAAGACCGTTGTAGACAGTTTTTGAAGGAGCTGAGGTGGGTGTGATAGGTCACGACAGTGTCTTGGACAAACACGGTTTGCTTGTCTTTTTCATGTGATTCCTGCACAAGAAAAAAATCGTTCAGCCCTAGCACCCTTTCGGTGCCTAACTGCCATGCCGCCCGAGGGAAGCACGAGGGCTAAGATACTGCCAGGTTGCCCAAGCCTAGACAGGGAAAGTCAACAGACACAGGCCGGGTTCGAACCACGGACCTTCCGGTCAGTGGATTCGTGCTCTGGCCATTTGATCCATCTCGCACGAAAGTGCACGAAAGTGCACTAACCGTACTCTCTCGCAAAGTGACAGAACGTCTGCAAGCCAACTGTCAAGCGCGATGGGGACAGACCAACTGCCACCTGATCAACGGCCAATATTCAAACATCCTACTGATGACGAGGTTGAAATGAAGTGAAAGCGTGAAAGCTGCTCTATTTAGAAAGACTTCCGTTGTACATGGAATTTTTACTCTCAGTTAAACACAAAACACAAGGAAAACAACGTCAGTGTTGACACCAATGCTCCACTACCGTACAATCACAAAGTTGTTTTAATTATACGCCAAGCCTGATGTGAAAAGGGAAGAACAGAATAGGTGAGGGAACTTGTGCTGGTATATCGCAAGCATTCTGAGGTGCCTACACCTCCAAGCGCTCAATCAGGTAATCTGGGAAGAGACGGATAGCACAAACGGCTTGGATACCGAATAGCCGTCAATTCTCGCATTGTCTCCAGCCAATCACATGGGACGAGATGGCTCAAGTGGTTAGAGCGCGAATTTACTGACCAGAATGTCCGTGGTTCGAACCCGACCTCTGCTTCTCGACTTCCCCTGTCTAAACTTGGACTACCTGGCAGTAGCCCAGTCCTCGTGCTTCCTTCAGGTGGCATGGCAGCTAGGCACCGAAAGGGTGTGTCACAGCTGAACGATTTGCTTTCACACAGACCTCACCCTGAAAGACAGGAAGCATTTAAACACCTTTACTCCCTGCCAAGTCATACGTTTTCAACCTAGCTGTCCGCGCCATTCCGAAAGAGGCGGGGAGAACAACACTTCTCGGCGGACACTATTTCGGCACCTGGATTACCTGTTGCCTAAACAAAACCCACAGAAATCACTGTAAGAGATACAGTTTTCTTTGTCAAAGCACGGAAAATGGGAAACTCGACTGCTGGTCAACAAAATATCTGGCAAATTTGTGGACAATTTAACTGTCAAACTTTCTCCACCCAAAGCGTGCCCCTAAAAATAAAGAAGTCTTTTAAAGGAATTCAAAACAGCCATTTAACTAGAGCTATGATGAGTAACAACGTTTTCCGTCCTGTGACTCGTTTTTAGACCTAAAGAAAGTGATAAAAACTTTTCGTATTACAGTTAGTCGCACTAAATTTGCCAAGTATTTTTCTACAGAAAAGTTGAGAAGCCACTGTTGTGGGTTACATGGGCCTAAGAAAATTACGAGGTGAGAACCGTTGATGACGAACTAATTGAGAGTGAAGTACAAGCCAAGCACTCTGCCGGAAGCTTCAAAAGACCACGGAACCAATCACATCACTTGTCTGTTCAGACGCGATAATTCAGATGCATCCAGTGTGCCTCAGTAGTGTTCAGCTGTAACACCCTTTCGGTGCCAAACTGCCATGCCACCCGGAGGAAGCACGAGGGCTGGAGTATTGCCAGTTTGCCCTGGTCTAGATAGGGAAAGTCGAGAGACAGGGGTCGGGTTCGAACCACGGACCTTCCGGTCAGTAAATTCGCCCCAGTAGTGTACTACTAATATGCTGGTCTTGCAACTCAAATATCAGGGCTCGCACTCAGGCGGCAGGCAATTCTGTCCGTTGTTTCCGCTCTTTGATTTGAACCAACCGAACTAAATGTGCTAGCACAGTGGGAGTCTGTTTTAATACAAATGAGGAAAGAAAGGAAACTAGTTAGAAATGTGATGACTGTTCACCTCAGAATCAAGGGCAGTACGGATAATCTGCTACTGTTCAGTTCCATCTTGAACCATTTTGTCCCGACGAAAGCTAGCAAAGTTTCGGATTGGTTTCTTTCTGTTGGCGAAATATGCTGCTCAAAAACGGGCCTCACTATGAAGATCAGTGCTGTGTTGGTCGAGTCAGGTGGAAATCAGCTCGAAACTCCTAACTATAGAAGTTTCAGGTATCTTTGGTGGAATTCCAGGTAGATGCTTCCTGATCCTCAGATTGAAGCGAATAAGTCTAGTGAAGGTCAGGGTCACACAATCGTAAAGGTACACAAATTAACTGGATAGCGCTTGATGTCCTACAATGTATCTCCTGAACCAAAAACGGCTACCAGAACCGATGCCAAGAACAGCCAAGAATGAAATTAATGACGTACAAGCTGTGGTGCTGGGCTAATCAATCCCATCGCCCCTGCATGAATACCACCGGCGGTTCGGTTCAGCTGCATCCAGCATACGCTGAGCAGCGCCACTGTTTTCAACGTCCCACCTTGTTTGGTTTTCTTGATCTAAAAGCTGCTTCTGATTGCCGATTGTCAGAGACCTTGGCGGTATCTGGTAATCAACGGTGTCATTTCAAATCTGTATTCTTTACGAGGGTACTGGATCCGAAAACTCTTGTAGACGGGTACGAGTATATGGCAAGCTTTCGCCTGAGTTCACTACAGCCAGAGATAAGTCGGTCCTCCCCAGCTCTTCCTCTTCAGTTTTGTTGCGCTGATTGACCTCTCTGCACCTACCTCTGAAAAATCGAGCGTCAAAATGCTCCTGGGACTTTCACTCACAGACATTGAGTAGGCGGCGATAATTCTGCTGCACCGTTTGGCACACGCTTTACACCTGCAGCGCAAAGTGCTGCTACACGACTGGATGGGATCAAACACAAACCATATACTTGCAAACGAGCCAGTCAATATGTTAGGTAAATTATTTTACCTGGACAGTTGCAAAGTCCCAGTGGACTGCCTGGATGTGAGATTACCTATCGAGTAGGAAAGGTCACGACAGATTTTGCCAACATCCAACACCTATGGCGCCGACGTGACGTCAGTTAGTCTATCAAAATTAGGGTTTGCACCACGGCGCCTACGAGCAGAGTACATACGAAAGTTGTCAGTGCTTGACCATCGGCATTTCCAAAGCATTGGTCGGGTCTGGTTGGGATATCGGAGTAGTGATGCTGAGGTAGAGGGAGTCGAGAGGCAGAGGTCGGGCTCGAGCTCGAAGGTCCTTGGTTCGAACCCGACCTCTGCCTTTAGACTTCCCCTGTCTAGGCTTGGGCAACCTGGCAGTGTCCCAGCCCTCGGGCTTCCTTCTGGTGGCATGACAGCTAGGCACCGGAAGGGTGTTACAGCTGAACAATTTATTTTTTATTTTTTATATTTTTGGAAGAAGGATCTCCTGCACGACAGATGAATTACTTTTGCTTCATAGATTACGCCGCCCAGGACATGTACTCCACAAACCAGGAGAGCGTTGGTTTTGCAGAGCTTTTCCCTCGCAGCCTTGTGCTGAATGGAATCGATCGACAGGTGTATGACCAGTAAACTTAGTCAGGTCGACAACTGTGGCCTCCCTGGGTGGGGTCCCCGGAACTCAACTCACCAATCGTTGATGACGCTGACACATATGCCCTAATTGCGCAACCAGTGGCGCTCGTGCATCAAAACGGTCACTTTCAGTGCGTAGCTACCCAGTTCCAAAGGTACCTGAACATGGCGCCGTCTCCAGTGGTTGACTGTATCTGCAACGCTCTTGTATTTTCCGGTAATGGAAACTGTAGCCGTTGGAATCAACGTACCCATGGTACGTGGTTTATAGCAAATAAATTGAATTTAAATTGATCACCAATAAAGTAGTGGTGAGAAGCTCGCATCGCATATCAGAAGTTTGGAGTTGAAAACCGCGCACGGTTCAGGATATCCAAATTTGGCGTGCTCTAATAGGAGCGAAATTCGGGTTCAGTGCTTCGTTCCCTCCAGCACGATTGCTCTAGAACGGGTGGAGGACTGTTCATACGGGAGTGGTGTGAACTCGGATCGATCCTATCAATTCGTACTCTAAGATAAGTCAAGATATAATAATCATTCAATTGCAACAGCCTTTCGGTGCCTAGCTGCGATGCTAACCAAAAGAAGCACGAGGGCTGGAATACTGCCAGATTGCCAAAGCCTAGACAGGAAAAGTCGAGAGGCAGAGGTTGGGTTCGAACCACGGACCTTCCGGCCAGTAAATTTGCGCTCTAACCACTGAGCCATCTCGCCCCATTCATACTATAAACAGGGATCCACAAATCATTGAAAGCAAGCAGCAGTCAACTGATTTTGATCGCAGCGCGTTTACGTTCTACTCCCAGTGTCCATTTGTTCCAGCTAGCTGTTGGGAGATTGTAGTTTTTCATTCTGCTTTTGTTTATAGAAAAAAATCGCGTCCGTTTTCTAAACTAGGTGCACGTGGTACACGTGTAACGGAATAAAAAATGGTTTGATTTTGATTAGATCTTTACCCTAGAAATATACTCATTTGCAACCGACTTTGGTGTTGACTGGATACTCAACCGAATCCAGCCGAATCCTTCGTTCATGAAGGTCCGCTTCAACAGAAGGCGCTGCACAGGACCGCTTCATCTTTTGCTTGGGTAGCCATTCGAGATGTCGAAGTACGTTGTTGTCTAGGTGTGACACACATTAGGTTGGTGTAGAAGCGTTTTCAGCAACCTCATGAGTAATATGTTACACCTTTTATCCTAGTTTGGATTCGTCAAATTAGCACAACTTTCCTATTGGTCAACAGTTAACGACTTTTGACCAAAGTGTTTTCCGACCAATCCACATTACGCCCCACTGATGAGTCACAAAATCGGACCACATTTTAAGCCCAAGAATTAAAATCGTTAGTCTTCATTCAGAAGTTTCGGAATTTCCACTGAAGTTAATGTAACCGACATTCTAATCAATAACCTTTAACAGGGATCGCATTCCGATTGGTTGAAGCCAATAATCTAGTGTATTTTCTGGAATTCCGTCGAAACGATTATCCCGTGAAATGAAAAGATGCAAAACTATTTGGGCATATCGGCTCGGATGAAGTTAAAACCTGAAAGTGGTGGAACACGGTCATTTTGCACTAGTGAGTGCGTTTCAAGCAGGTCACGGATATTGGTTGTTGATCAGGTGGCTGTTGGCCTGTTCGCCGAGCTTGGTAATTGGCTTGCAAACGTGCGCACTGATGATGTCTCCTCGTATGGTGACGAAATGTTTACAAGCCAATTGCCAAGCTCGGCGAACAGGCCAACAGCCACCTGATCAACAACCAATTGCCAAGCTCGGCGAACAGGCCAACAGCCACCTGACCAACAACCAATAAACTCACCCGAGCTACCAATATTCCAACGCATTACCAGGTCACGGATATCCACAATTGCATGCTGGTTCCTTATATTGGACTATTGGACAATGTTTCTCTTTAACCCAGCTCCTTCATGAAATCTTCTACACACTGATTTCCGAACAAACTGGATGACAGTCTCACGATTGACTACTAACCAAACGGTTCAAAATACCAACGGATTAACGCGACACTGCTCAGAATACCTGGACTGATTAGCCCTTTTCTACCCACTGTATAGTACCAGTTTACAACTTTGGTGTTCCCCAAAGCACAGCGTCGCTCACGTCATTCCCAATGGTGGCCTGAAGAAATGAAGCGAGATGCGTTTTTACTCGAGTCAGCTGTGAGACACGTAGGTTTTGGGTTCGGGATAACTCGATGGTTACGCACGAAATTATTGACCGGAAGGTCAGTGGTTCGAATCTGACCTCAGCTCTTCCTATATGGACTTCGGCAACCAGACGGTACCTCAGCCCTCGCACTTCCTTCGGGTAGCGAGGCAGCCGGACACAGAACGGGGGGTTACAGCTGGGTGGTTGTTCGATTGTTTTTGGAAATAGGGCTGGACCAACGGATATTCACACACAGTCATGTTACTAAAATCATGGAAGACAAGCTTAGCATCACACATTATTGACACTACGTTTCACACTTCGTTCAAGATCACCACTACAGGTTAATTATCTAATCCTGTCTTCTTTTCTTCATGAGTCAAGCACACCTGAAGCAACTACAGCAGGTGAAATCCTGACATAAAACATAAAACATAGCATGCGATTGTTGGAAACTCTTCGACAGCCAACGACAGTTTTTGCCATCCCAATACGGGATCATCAGGTAGTCCTCAAGTTTACGTCGACTTGAACATCAAACTGCACGCCAAGGATGGAGAACATTCATTTGCAAATTAAATTCGTGTTAAAGGGGGAGACTGTACGGAATCCCTGCCGAATCTCTCGTTTACGCTATTCCTAAACTGAATTTATTGAACAAAGTTCGCCTCAGATTACAGTGTTCCTTCAAGAAAATAGGCTATGATTTCCCGGATATGGTAACAAGTGAAACATCAGGTGGTCTTGTAAGGGAACTTCAGTTGACGAATATCATAAACGACAGATTTAGCTGGAATTCGGATGCCCCTCCCGTTGAAACCAAATTTGTGTGCAAAGAGTGTTTTTGTCGAATTCCGTACCAGTTGGGTCCAACTGAAACATACGGTTGGGGGAAACTCGGGCACTGCACCTAACTGATGAGATAGAAAACGAAGGACATTACCGTTCGTTAGTTGTCAGAGTTTTCAGCAACCTTATGAGTAGTGCATTGCGTCTAAACCAGGTATTGCTATGTCTCGAATATCGTGTGAACTGAAACACGAGGCAGTCTTATGCAGCACATTCAATTGAAGAAGACCATCGTAAACGAGATGCTCTTCTGGGTTCCAGGTGAGTCTGCCGTCAAAACCAAATTAGCATGCAATAGATGGTATCAGGTAAGATCCTGTTTGAGCCATCTTACCTCTCACAGAATCCAGACTGTAAGCACCAAGCTTGAAAAATTAACCTTTGTATCCTAAAAGGGGAAGCAGATAACTAACCAACTCAAACTTCCCCAGGTGTCTTGTTTCCTAACGTAATGTTAATAGCCAACCGCCTGTCTAACCATACACCTGACGGTGAACTGAAAACGCGAGTCCTCATATGGGCACCTGTCCCTGTTCGGGTGGGGTCATTGAAATCGTAAACGATAACTCTGTGACTGCTTCAGATGATGCCCGTAGTCGTTGTAACCAAAAACGACATGAATGCACATGAATTTCGTGTCTGAGGCCACACAAATCACGTGACCTTCCATGCAATGGGACAGGCATATCAATTACAATGAAGGTAATCTTGTTTATCGGGTAACTGTTGATCTGTTTGCAGGGCTTGGCAAGTAACCTGCAGACGTTTTTCCACCAAACTAGGAGACATCATCAATTCGCAGCTGCGTGAGCACTTGCCTATTGCCTGCTTGCGTTTATATAGCATTTAAAGAGTATCTGTTATCTCTCAAAGTGATTGGTCAATTGCTAGGTTCGGCAAACAGATCAACAACCAATAAACACACCCCAGCGACCAATATTTCTACATGATGCCAGTTTTGTTTAATGAGTTCAGTTTGTTTTGTCAGTTAGTTTGGGTATGCTACTCAGCGTCCTGTTCACATCAAATTTTGGTATTATATATGACCAACTAAAACAGTACGCTAGATGATGTTCACTAGACTGTTCCTCTCTCTTGCTCGGTAGACGAATTTTTGGCCGAACACCATCGAGTCATGCAGGCACGCCTAGAACCTGTGATGACTGAAGCTCTGGAGGCCCGTGGACGTACACAAGAGGAAACGGAAGACGCATATCGTCGCATCGTTTCCGCTGTCCTGCTACTCTCCGGACTCGGCTCTCCAACCAATGTTGCAGTGGTTCGCGAGACAACTGGTAAGTGTGCATCCTTCTATGCACTAATAAAAAACTCTCAAACAGCTCATTTTCTGTTTGAAAAGTTGTGTTACTGCTTTTGTAAAAACACGCAAACAGACACAAGGTGAGCTTTATGGAGTCTTCACTGATGGATGAGGACTTTGCATCGCTATACTGTGTAATATACCATCCACACTTCTTAGCAGCCTCAACGTTTCAATCTTTGACAGATTGGAAAGAGTCTGACAATCCAGACCGAACATACCGAGGCCAACCACTTCTCACTGCATTTTCTTTGGAAGAAACCGTCCAAGGGGGGTGTACATCCTCAAACTGAATTAAACCTCAAAAGGTGTGACCTTCCGGCCAGTAGGTGAATCGCCAAACCTCGGCCACGAGCGACCAAAGTCCGGTGTGGTTAGCTCTCTGACAGGACGAACTCTCAGATGAAGCTATCCTAAAGAGATCCGACTCCTTAGGCTAAAAAGCCGAGGAGCATCGCAACTGAGGGAGGCTCAGGTTTACAAAATGCTGACTAGAAGTGTGGCGGTATATCTTTTAGCTAAGAATGACAGCTTGGCTAACCTTACTTTATACGGTTTCTTGAAAAAGATAAGCAGTGTGCTCCACGGAGAAGACATCCCAACAAGAATTTGAGCAGTCTATTCAGATGTCGCCAATAAAGTAACTAGTTCGCTGGTTATAAAAAAATTTCACTAATCACGCCAAACTTCTGTCTGGGAAGTCAATATTTGAGGGACTAGTCACTATCAGCTGGTGCGAGGTAAATTACCTGTTTGATGGATCTTTTGAGTGTCTCTAAAGGTCCGTAAGTTGCTTACAACCAGTGAGCCCCAGCGACGAGCAGGCAACCGCAAATTGCCCTTAAAATTTCACTTACGGAATGATCCACAAAGACAGGGATCGTCCTTGTCCAACAGGTAAAACCTTCCAGAAGTCAGATTGCACCTGCTCCGAAAGCGTGTCAGCCGAGAAGCCAGTAAACAGCGACTTATTGTGCCAGCCGCACTGAACTATAAGTGTGACCGAACCTCACTAGATTCCATTTGGGGCTAAATCCTAGTTAAAGAAACTCCAACCTATTCTAACAATGTGGGAAGAAGGTAATTCACTGTCCACACGTACCTCACCCATCTGCTCTGTGAAGCTGAGCCCACTCCTTGGATGATTTTATTTTCAACTTTCAAATTTCGGCGATTTGTGACAAGGTTGTCGCAGATATGCGTCTAGTGATGCTTCCAGGACCTTAGACTACCCATAGACACAGATGTCTAATTGTGGACGCAATACGGCCAATCCAGATTTTTGGCTGACCACTCGGATGATGACGCTTTTCTTAGTTTCTATTTTGACGACGAAGATCATGTCCAAATTATTGCAGTCACAGTTTGATCAGTATTTTCGTCAAACGTTTTTGCAAGCAAACTGAATACATGGAAGAAGGCTCCAACGTAGACCAGAATCGTCTGTCACTCTGTTGTGCAGTAGGTCTGCGAAAACTAGTGATGTTTCTGAAAGAGATCGACTGAAGACAGTACATGAAAACGACTTAACCAAGAAGACGTCTGTGCGAAACGCCACAGTATCTACTGAAGAAAGGCTGTCGGAGTCTGGAACAGCTGTGTCCTTGTTTCGTTGATATCAAACCCTTCTTCATAATGAAGGCGCTCATAAAACTGCCATCTGAACGAGAACAAAGCACATGATTGATGAAAGCGCTCATAAAACAGCCATCTGAACGAGAACAAAGCACATGATTTCGTTGACGGTGATATGTACGAATCACTGGTTAACAACAGTGGAAATAACGACGTCGATGTCTCTTAGTTACTGACAGGAAAGGAACGGAAGATATTAGCCGTTCCACTCGGCACTTTCCCATACTATCACGTATGTTCCGATTTTCTCCCATCTCAGCCGCTCTGCAAAGCATATTCCCTCAGTCGGACATAGTTTCGTTTCTGAAATGTGGGGCGGCGCAGAAACGAAACCAGATTGAACAATTCACGGGCATTGTTACGGGCATTCGCCTTTTTAACAAAGATTGCTTGAAAGGCGGAGCTGGAATAGATGACGGTAAGTTCCATCCCATTTCTTGAATGCAATTTTCCCGAACCAAGTTGAAAAAGCCCACGCTTTCCAAACCAGTACAGCGACGGTTAAAGAGTTACCGAAACTCATAAGCGTTACTATAGTGAGACTCACCTGCAAAAAGCCACATCTTTTTGAGCTGGTGATACAAAAAAACAAGGTAGGTAGGACCATGTGAGACTCGTTTCCGTAGCTATTCGGCGTCCAACTGTAATGACGAGAAAAAACAGTCCTACTCAATACCAGATGAGGGGGACCGAGCAATGATTAGGATAAAACCAAAACCCCAAGGAACTGACCTTGTCCAGAACTCGTCAAATATTTGTTACAAATATGCGATCGACTTCCAAGCTCTCTGTTGTTTGATCATCAGTTTCTGCGCGAGTATCGGAGACTAACTAGTAGTCAATTTGTTGCTATAGCCTCTCATCTAATTTAAAGCTGTACGACACTGTGGATGACAACTGGACATGAATGATTATAGCACCAAGAAGACGACCAATCAGGGCACAGAATGCCAAACCAACCAAAGGAACAACCCGACCGAACAACCAGTAGTTATCGAAGGTCCGACCACTGCTGAATGCACAAACACCAACCCGTCGCCATGCTCCACTGAGCGCCCTAATAACTCACTGATGATGTCACCTTGATTGGTGCTGACACGTTTGCAATCCAGTTGCCTCTACCCATTGATCAATCTGATGTTGGAGACTGTGAGTGTCGCAGAGACACCTGCCAGCACAGGGGCACACAAACCATTGCATCACGGTAAGTGCTGCACAGGTTTTTGGGCGGAATTCAATTAGGCAAGCGGCTTTTAGTTGCTGGTGGTGCTACTGGTGGGAAACACACATCTGGTCAACATAAGTTCTTCCTGGAAGGAAACTCGTGGTTCAGCCTTACTCTCGCTTTTCTTGAGCGGCGTATCAAGATAAGGCTTATTCTCTTCGTGACGGGGATGACTACGAATTATTTGTCACGTTGTGTGGCCTTTTCACCAGCCAGTGAGTGAAAACCAGACTGTTTGCCATTCCTCATTCGCGCGATATTTGCTTACGTTACTTCGACTCACACTTGCTTGACGATACGCCGGCTTCTTGGATGTTTCGAATAACAGCACTTGAGTCGGTGGCCAACTTCATTGATAGCGATCCGGTGACCTGCCGGCAGGCGGCATGTAGATACACACATTAAACATATGTGTGGGCGCTCTCTCATATCGATCCTTCTCCGATGGTTGGCCGAACCAGCCGGTTGTTCGACCGATTCAGCAACATGCTGATTCAGTTCATACCATTTCTGTGAACGTCAATAATATACCAAACGTCACACGACCACGTAAGGCCAGATTAATTTTGCAAAATTACGGAGACGGTCGTACTACTGAGAACTAATCATCCTATCATTTACGGTCTGAAGGGTCATATAATGGAGGTAGCCCTCATAACTGGGATAATAAGCGAGGGGAGACGCTGTAAAACAAAGGTTACTCTGGGGTCATTCGCTTAGGTCATCTTCAGTTTAGCGTGCCTCAATTAAGGCAATAAAGTAGCAGTTGAGTATGACGGGTCCACCTTACACATATTTGGCTTCTTGGCTTAGTTCACGTCTAAGCTAGGCGGACGTGTTGGACAGTTGATCCTTAACACGCAGCAAAGTCTTACAAACCACGCAGAGTTTACCGAAACCACAGTGCATGATGTCCTAGTGCTTACTGTTACATTACTTCAGTTCCGCAGTTACTCGTCGATGGCATCCCCAAGACACTGAGCACCCTACACGACCAGTTGCTCAAGGCAAGGGAAGTGGCCGCAAGGAATGCGAGTGAGTAAAACAATTTGATGGCAGACACATTTTTTTCACTGAAATGCAATTGTCCTAATGCTTGTGTAGAAATCAGCAGCAGCAGAAGAAGAAGACGCTACGCGACAATCTCTGTGGCTGAACTGTTGAGTAAGATGGAATAAAAGCACATACGTTGCCTGGGTTCCAACGTGAAATGAAGACAGATGAAGTGTGGAGCACTGTTCAAGTGGGGGGCCGCGGCTCAAGTCCCTTTCTTAACCTCAGGTTTGCACCATCCTGGTCTGAGTAGGCTGAGGATGCCTGCATTTAGTTGTATAAAGGCTATGGACTAAGAATTTGTGTACCAAATTAATGTCATTACTTCAAAAATATCCCGAACATTGCAAAAATCTAAATCGGCATGTCAATCTGGAACTTTGAGGTTAGTGTGCCATTCCAGAAACAGTTTCATTCGTGCAGCACATCGGTTAATGTGCTCTCCATATGCGGTGCTCTCCATCTGAAATCGTGCACTTTCACGATCGTGACTAAAATCTCGAAGGCGTTATTCTCTGGAAAACTCATGCACTATCAAGCAGGATAGACGGATTAATTTCCACAGAGCTAAGATAGGCAGCACACAACTATATATAAATATATGTACATATATATATATATATGGCCGGATGAAAACACAATGCTGCACATTCATTTTAAAAACATTCAGAAAAGTAGAGCCAAAGTGATGAGTGAAATTCTCATCTGAGTGCTCATCACCCGAGGAGCCAATCAATACACGTGACCACGTGATCTGGATCCCGTGACTAAACGATAAGCGGCGCTTTATTCTGTCCGAGTGCTGGTAAATCGCACCGCTGACCGGCCGAACGGTTGAGTGTCCAAATTACCAGCCCCGAGATGGTGAGTTCGTAGCACACTGGGGTTTCATGAGATACGCACTGCTGATGACCTCCAATAAGGATGAAACAGCTGCACAGTGGTTCTCAACTTTTCAACATAAACTGCGTTTACTTAAAGGACAAACTCTACATTAAATTCTCAGACCTCCTCAAGCTATCAGCAGTGCTTGATAGATCGCTACAGCACATGGGATAACGAAAACACAATACCTAAGGAATGCAGAAGCTATTGTACGGGAAATCTAATTCAAGCCAGAATGAGACAAAACAAACCTGTTCTGATACTGTAGTCCACGGTTGTTTAAATCTGCTCGCTCGAGTACGCTTCAGGTTGTTTAGAAGTCGAAATATTGGCAACGTATTGATTGGATGTGTGGTCTTTTGTACCATTGTGCAATTTTTGAGACGTAATCATGCAATTCCCACAGGCCTATTCATGAAACTGACTGCACACGACCCATCACCGGGGGTACTCAGCTCAGCCAATGCAACGATTCGAGCAGCCGAACAATCTGGAGTGACGCCGGACTTATTGCGTGCCGTTGTGATCAATGCCCGCCAATACGAGGCCTTTCTGGAGGTGCTCGAAAAGGAACTCATTGGGATGACGGCGAACGTGGATCGGTTGTGCAACATCTTTAGAAGCCAACTGAAGAAACTGCGTGAACTAATCTCCGATCGCTTGGCGATCCCCAGTATGGAAGTTTATGTAAGTGAGTGAGCTAGTTTGGATTGCCTTGCCTTACTTGTGATACGTGTCTTATTCTCATTACGTATATCTACGCACTAAGGTTGCTGAAAATTCTTCGATAGCCCACGACCGGTTTCACCCTTTTTGGGGCTCATCAGGTAGGCGCAGTCCCCGAGTCTCCGTCAACCTTATGTTTCGGTTTTGTTCTTTGTTTTGTTTTTTGATGTAATTTGGTTTCAAGTAAAACATAAGGTTGACACAAACTAGGGGACTGCACCTACCTGATGAGCCCCAATTATGAGTAGTGCAGTACGTACATACACGTATCGCGATACCTCGAAGATCGTAGCAACTGAAACATGAGGCGGCCTGGTGCAGCACATTCAGTTGCCTGGAAACACCACAAACGAGAGATTCATCTGGGTTCCAGGTGAGTCGCTCGCAAAATGAGTGTATTTCGCTAACTCAAGAGTGCTTTGTGTTGTTACATATCCGCTGGTGTTTAATGTATACTGACAGTGATGGACAGAGGATGGATTCGGAAAGTGACAGATAACAGAAGCATACAAAATAAAGGTGAAAGGTGTTGTGGACCACAGTTTTCCTACTGCCTTCTTAATACCGTGAGCCCGAATCTGGATAGCCGCTTGATAGGCTGATGCGCATAGTTAAACCGGAGAGCCAATGAACGTGCGAATCAGCTGATCTACTGAACACTGACGCGTACGGGCGTCATGTGCAGCCGAAAACGGGCCGCTTATAAAGCTCACGAGGGAAGTTTTGGACGGGTCAAAAATCGATACTAAAAGTCGAACTCATCTGTCAAGGGCAAGTGGCGGACAACCAATGAAATCTGTCTCTACGAAAACGGTTGTTCCATTGACAGTTTTGTAGCCCAATTACCTTCGGATCTGGTTCTCCTGCAATCACGGATTCAGGAGGACTTGGACAATTACAAAGTAGATTACGAGAGCTAGAGATTGGGGCAGCACCAATCAGGACGGCGAAGGTGGGTAAGCAAAGTCTTGGAAACGCCTCGTCGCGCTGGTTGGACCTCGATGGCCTAGAGAGTTGTCGTCATCCAGCAGATTTGCTAACCGTATCCCCTGAATCCTTCCACAGGGCCTCGGTACTGTCAGCTAGTAGAGCGACCACTGTGTGTATGTGAATTCTCTTGTACAAGTTGATTTGTCACAAAACAGTTTGATGTGTTTTTAAGACTGAGAACATGAAATCGTAACGTTGTTGTTTAATTGAGCTCACTCTGTTCCCAAACAGCCACGGTTTCTCGAGCTGTCTGCCACTTGGTCTAAACTGCACGATGAATTGACACTTCTGTCCGTGCTCACTTCCACGTTGAACACGCTTCAATCGTTCTTCGTCGGCCGACGTATGAAATGGACCAAGGAAAAAGAGATACATTTGATCTCTGATGCAGAATTCATAACTGATGATAAAATCAAGGTAAGTTGGTATGGCACAGGTTTACCAAGCTTTGTGCTGAGCTTCAGAAGTTCACCTTCAGAAGAAGCTGATTTGAATTTATCTATGCATTTTTCTGAATATGAGACACCAATAGGATACTCGGCACACACCCGTTGACACCCAGTGCGGCGCTATTCCCCCGTCCAGGAAAACAGACGTTACTTCAAATACATTGAACCACGACGGGTGTGACGAGGACTATGAAATAGCTCAATTCTGTCACATTAGGCTTCTATTGCCTTTGCGGTTGCGGGAACGATTCATCTACACAATGCCATCTGCACGTGGAGCGTCTATATTTCCACCTCTGATTCTCATATGCAGCTTTTTCCGGCAAAACTACCTTCGACACCAACTAGCAGAAGTTACTTCACTGCTTATTCTCACGCTTCGTGGTAATCACCTAACCTTAGCCGGTAGTTAACCCCCCCAGTTGACTGCCCGACACTCAGCAGAGTTGCATTCATCAAGCTCTCCTGACCGATAGTTTCTGACGGATTTTGTGACAATTTTTTGAAGAGTACAGTTTACATCAGTGTCTACACTGATGCTTTACTGCTGTGCAATCACAAAGTTTTGCTAATTTCACTTAAAGATTTAACTAGAAGGGAGGGAAAGAGTTGGTGAGAGAGAGGTGCCATCCTGGTCTATCACAGGCATTCTGAGGCGGTTACACATTCAAGCGCCTAGTCAGACACTAAGGAAACAAAACGACATTACAAACGCCACGGATATCGATTGGCTGCCATTTGTCGCAAGGGGTAACGAAGACCCCATGCTGGAAGGCGGACCACACCAACAGCACCCGAACTCTTTGTAATCTCTTTCCCACCCATCTCTCAAGTCATATGTTGTCCATCTGGCAGTTTAAGCCATCCTGGAGGAGAGACAGAGAACATCACTAGTCTCAGTAGACAATGGTTCCACGTGCGCAGCCTGTGGCCGAGCCACCTCAGTCGCAGATACTGAATGTTTTCGGCGACCAAAGTGCCAGCTTTACACTAACACCTTTGCGAAAATATATCATGACTATATTTATTCGATTCCGTTCTGAATGTAAGACAGATGCTCTATACAATTTCCCATGTATGCCTCACTCCTAATCACTATCGATAATCACCGAACGTCACCCTGGGCTACATCCGAACCAAGGCCGATTTTTCAAACTGCTTTCAATTTTCAGCCGCATGGGCCAATCGCAGAAGAACCCCGGGGTCCATTCACGTGGGTTTACCCGAACTCCGCCAGCAATGCAACCAATTTGTCCCCAGAACTTGAGGTAGGAATTTTGCTTTGTCTTATACGGAGAGAAACTTCCAGAGATTGTTGGATCCAGTTTGTTGTGGCCCAGTTTAACCTTCTCTCACACCCATTTGAAACATTCACGAAGAACAAGTGATGTTTCGTCACGATGATATCAACTCGCCTAATGTGATGACAACTCACTTTGTTATCTCTCATGTACGATTGGTCAATTCAGGAATAGCCAGACAGAACGTGTAAGGACAGGAGAGTAACACGTACACTCATTTGCACGCCATTTTGGTTTTCATTCATTCTCTTACTCCGCCTATCTCCAGTTGTTTTGCTTATTCGTACCCGCCACTCGCCTTGCCACAGAGGCCGTCTCGTCCGACACTTGTGTATTGCATGTGTCTGTTTGTGCATGTGCACAGCTGACCTACTTACCCGTGCGCGTTCATGTCCCGTTTGCTGAGCCTGCCTTGACTTGTTTTCTCATGAGTTCCGTGTGATCGCACGTCCAATGAGAATCACGAGACTATCGTCGGAGGGGACGACTGCAACCCACGCTACTGAGACATCGTTCCGCCCGCCGTTGTTTGGTGTGCGGACGTTGACACCACACTGTGCCGGTCAGTGACGGACATGTGAACTTGTTGACGCTACCAAGTGAACAATTGAGGTTTGTTGTCACCTGAATCCCAGATGAATCTCTGGTCTATGTTTTTACTCAGCTGGGATTCAGATGAACCTCCCGTTAAAACCCAATTCGTGTACACATGAAAGCATTTGTCAAACTCTTCCCAATTTGGGTTCGACTAGAAAATATGGTTGAGTGACACTCAGGAGGGGGGGGGGGGATTAACCTGTCTGATTAGCCCGAGGCGAAACAGAGAAACTGTCATGCACTGTTCAAGAGTTTTCAGAAAGCTTATAAGTAGTATATTGCGTCTATAACCGATGTTCTTTGGATAAATCATCCTCATCAAAGACAGCAACATCAGTGTTGACACTGATGCTTCACTGCCGTACAACCGGATAAAGGATAATATCAAACTGTGAGGAATTTTCATCATATTGCTGTAGTCTCCAGCATGATTTGTTCAAATTCGCAACTGGACGAGAACTCCAAATTAGTGGATGAATACGAAAAACCGGGATGAACAGAGCGGATCTAGTATATGAGGTTTCATGTAAAAAAGGTGCTATCATTGCGCTCACCACAAACTGGGTTGACCTCCAGGTTTCTGTGTAGATGACATGGCTTTTTGTAACTGTTCTTCTCTTTGCGTCTTCTTTCCGTCTTATTGCTGTACTTGTCGGTGACACCTTCAGAAACATTATTAGAATAAGAGGATACGGGCGAATGCGGGGCGGACTGACCAGTTCCCTGTAAATGTATCTAATAATTAGGAAGCCTGTGGAACGAAAAAGCATTCAAATGCACAATGTGTGGTTCGACTGCAACTTCTGCGTCTCAGCTGCTCCTGTATTGGTTTGGGCAACTCGCTAGTACTTCTGATGCGTCGAAATACTGGTGTAACGGTGGATACTGCTGATGTGGCACACGAGTAGTATGTGGTTTTCTTGTGACCGCCTCGATCCAATGGAAGGTGGGATTTATTACGGAATTTGTGGAACTGCTTCGTAGCATTCGTTTACAATTGCGTGACAGTCAATGAATATCCGGGGAAGCGCAAGAAGACGCGTACAAGAAGAAGACGGATATTCAGTTTTTGAAAAATAGATGCATATAAGGGTTTGACTTTCCTGTCCAATGGTCTGTAAGCGTTTAGTTGGTGTTTTCTAGTAAACACTGCAGCGAGGGACTTCTTCATTTTACTGGTAGATACCATGTGTTTATTGGCTGTTAATCAGGTGACTGATGATCTGTTCGCCGAGCCTGACCAATGACTTGCAAACGTTTCGCCACCAAACGAGTAGGAATCATTAATGCGTACCTAGTTACCACCTAGTATTTTTTAACGTAATGACAGTCGGTCGACTTAAGTCAGCACCCTGGGACTGGGTCAGTTCTGCCGGATTCAAACACCACACAACTGATCCGCTTTATGAAGTTTAACCCTGAAAAGTATTATCTTACTCCAGAGGACGTTATCGGGACACCTTTCCAACTTTTCGAAGGTGAAGATTCAACGAGATGTTTTCACAGAATTCCCAGCTTGTCTGTTGGAGCAGGAATGTCGAGGGGCAATGTGACGATGTGTGCATCTAATCCCAGTGAACAATGACCCCTTGTCCGTCACGTGTACTATCGGCTGTTCTCGGGGCACTCTTGAAGATTTCCGTAGTTGC
The DNA here is from genome assembly GCA_003604175.2 of Clonorchis sinensis. Lineage (NCBI taxonomy): Eukaryota > Metazoa > Platyhelminthes > Trematoda > Opisthorchiida > Opisthorchiidae > Clonorchis > Clonorchis sinensis. The sequence goes on along the minus strand of CM030373.1, from coordinate 1,779,999 downwards.
ATGCTTTGTGAAGAAGACCTCATGCCACTTAAAATATTGATCCGTGTATACTCTCAGCACAGCCAATTTATGGTTCGGGTATTTACTGATCGGAAGGTCTGTGGCTCGAACCCGACCTATGTCTCTCCACTTCCCCTGTCTAGGCTTGGGCAGCCTGGCAGTATCTCAGCCCTTGTGCCTCCTCCGGGTGGCATGGCAGCTAGGCAACGAAAGGGTGCTACAGCTGAACGATTTTTATTCACATCCTTACTCCTGGCAGGAGAAACTACCACTCTGGAGTTAAAATGCAGTATTCCATCAAGTTAGGGACGATTCATCGCGTCGACCAAAGTTTCGCACAAAGCGTCGTTCTGCAGTTGCACTCCAACCTATCCCAATAGCACTCAGCACCGGATTGAAATAGCAGTGAGTATCGTCTAGTAAATCGATCAAATTGATTAACCGACAAAGGCTAGATCCAAGAATGATCATCTGTACCGTTATCAGACACGTGAGTTAAAAAATTGCGGAGATATGTCGAGCAGATGTTGACAATCACATGCAAATGCAATTGATGTAGTCTTTTGCCAACCGAGAAGACAGTCAGGGCAATTCAACTAAGTTCACATTTGAAGACTAAGAAGGAATCATGGTTTTATATGGGCAAGGATCATCATCATCATCATCATCATCGTCAGCTGTAGGAACCGCGTACTTGTCGTACAATGGTTGTAGCTGCCACAGTTGCGTTCACCGATGATTTGGAGAGGTGAGGTAGGTAGCTGCGCATTGGAGACGGGAGCTGATAAATTGGGGCGTAAATACACCACTGTCAATGGACTGTTAGTTGGGGGGATTGGGAAGGGAGCTATGCATTGAAGGCAATAGCTTGGATGCATGAGCGCCACTGAGGGCGCGATTGGGCCATGTCTGACAATGTCTCTAATTATTGATGTGGCCCGTCTCGGAGTCCCCATCCAGGAAGACGGCAGTGACCAGCGCAGCTGAGTTTACTGGTAATGGCTTTTACACTTCGCTGCCAAGTCATTGTTTGACCGCCTCTGGCTCGTTTCCACCTTTCACGTGGTTGTGCGAAAAGAACCCTTCGAAGAAGTCAGTCGACTGGCATACGGAGCATGTGGCCAAGCCAGCGCAACCTATACAGTGTAATTAGTTAATCTATCGAGGGTGAGTTATTTCTCCCGAATACCATTCGACGTACTTCAGCATTGCTGATCCGGTGTTCCCACCAGATTCGGACAATGCTCCGAAGACATCGATGGTCAAACACTGAAAGTCTTTTGACGTCCTCGGCGCGCAGCGGCCAGGTTTCTGATCCATATAGTAATACGGAGCGCACCGCAGGATTGTAAACTCGACCCTTGACGGATAAGCTGATGTCACGCCTACGCCACAGGTGACGCAGGTTCACAAAAGCTGCTCGGGCATTCCCAATTCGGATGGATGAGCAAGGATACCGTCAAGGCACCTTAGTCTGGACCGCTGGACGACTAGTGTCTCCATCCAAAGCTCTTTAGCTCAAAAACCTGGCTGCAAGGCAGTGATATTTTTGCGGGAATTTCCATTTTATTGAATTTCTTAGAGAACAAGTCACGTCACATCTTCCGACCCAAGCATGGAGGACCAGGAGACTGTGTTCGTCAGACGTTCACCCATTGGCCAGCTTCGCAGGGATATTCCCCATCAGATATCCCCATTAGGGTTAAGGAAGTACACAAACCGTCAAATCTCAGTACGACCCAGTCTCCTTTTGACCTTGACCATGGTTCCCACCTAGTCCATCCACTTTACACGAAGAATTTATGCAAATTTTGTTTGGTTTTACATGAAGAAACGCATCAGTCTTGTTTTGAGGGTTATGGAATTGGTTCCATGAATGGCAGCAGCTTCAACAGAGTGAGTGAGTTGTGGAACTCTTGTGGCAAACAATTCGACGTTGTTGCAACAGCTTCAAAATCTCAGACACAGGCAATCCGAAACGGTCAAGCACAGAACACACAGCATTTGGAGCTTCCAACAGAGGCGTTTGTCTAAGCATGCCGTGCTTAGACGCGGAGGAAGTTTGCCACGCCATCGTTCTTGTAGCTGAACACGACACCCTAGATCATGAAGAGTGGCTTTTGCTTCATCAGTATAGCCACATATCCCGAGGGTTGAGTTCAAAAGAGCCTCCAATTCGTACACATAACCGGTTTCCACGGACGAGTTGTTGAATGCGGAGTGGTTTGTTTTACAAACCCAATAGTCTGACCCTCTTAGTTGCAGGGGGCTGGCCTGTCTCTAGGGCGCACAGAGTGAGATAGAACTGTCTGACTAACGCAGTTGCGCAAATCAGCAATCTACTGAAGTAGATTCACGCGTTCGGCAGCCCCCTTCGCTTGGCCTGCAACTACTGATCAGCTGGGACATACACACTTACATATTGTTACTTATTTTAACAGAGATTTCAACCTATAACTGGCCACTCTATGCTGGAAGGCCGAGGATCGCCGCCATCCCTGTTGAGAATCATCAACAGTGAGCATCTCATGAATCTTCACTGGGGAGTCTCGAACCCGCCACCTCCCGACTGGCGGTTTGCATACTTAACCGTTCGTTCGTGAGCTGTTTCTGAAGAAGCACACCAACCTCAATGTTTCAGGTTCATATACCGATTTACACTTTTGCAGTAATTTGGTGCACACCTGCTTGGCCCTTGGCTTTCATACAACTACCCAAACCAGGATGAGGTAAACCTGAGGTTCAGAGATGGACTTGAACCATGGACCTCACATTCATGATCGCACGCTCCCACACTTCACTCACCTTGAATTTAGGTGACAAACGAATCAACAAGTGGGAACACGTGATGCAGATTTCGTGATTGAAGGATCACTGGCGCCATATCTTGGAGTTTCGTGAGATGAGCACTCTTGATAGTTCCTAATAAGGACAAAACAGCTGTGCTGTGCTTCCCCGATTTTCAATGTAGGTTAGTTTCGCTGACAGGATGAAATCCCTAGTGAATATTACGAAAACTATTGACATTTCCATGGACCAATAAGCAGCCCAGAGGAAGGATAATTCCACTGGATGGGTGGAACTTTTACTGAGAAGTGGTTGCCTCAAGAGCAAGTCAATACGTGAACAGGTGATGTGGTTTCTATGACTGAAGAGTGAGGTGGGCCAGGTGAGAGCTGCTCACACTGTTGTTCAGCTCCTCGTGGCCAAACGGTTAAGCGTTAAACTACTGGCCAAGGTGTTGCGTGTTCGAAGCTCCCGGAGTTTCGTAAGACGCGCACTGGTGATGATTCCCAATACGGATGGAATAGCTGTACACACGGCTTTTCCGCACGGATTGGCTTCACTTACTGGAAGAAACCTTCATTAAATTTCCCAAATCTCCTCACACTATCACACCATCGTTTATTTTGTAAAAAGTCAAGGCAAGCGATGAATTACTCCATGGTTTGGCCGCAAATGTTTTCAGTTTGCGGTTCTTCTTCCGTTTCTGTTTTGAAATCAAAACTGTAGTGGCTGTGATGAAACTAGTAGGCTGTAACCAGGGGATCAATCAATCAATCAATCAATCAATAAATAAATAAATAAATAAATAAGGGATAAATAAATGAATAAATAAATTTCACTGGCTAACAAGACGCACTACAGGACAAGTATATGAATCGATGTAATAGTTGAAGAATTTCTCAGTCGCTTCCGGTGTAATTTCGAATTGTGTGGACACGGAACTTCACCAATTTCTTTCTGAAGCCAAACAGACAGAAGTTCGCGGCGACTGAATTAACCTGAGAATTTGGCGCTGAGAAGCCACATGGTAAACAGAACGCACAAGTTCTTCACCCCACCAGGTGTGTTAATAGACTTTTTATGTTCCTAAAGCTGTATATCGTGTCATTTTGAATGAAATTTTTAAAAAAGGTGCATTATGCTCGCTCCCATCATGGTGAACTTTGCTGGTCCGAAGGAAGAATGTATGCTTGGTTTTAGGGAGTCTGTGTAACACGGTTTCACTATATACGTGTATTTATTCGAATAAAATGTCACCGCGGTACATTTGAATGCCTCCCCTCAGTGTTCATGCCCAATGTTCACACACCCAGGTCGTTAAGTCCAAACCAGTTGGTTAACAAACTTCTGTAAACATGGTATCTTTCACGAAAAACCTCGTTCCTTCCTTTCTTCAGGGCTTTTGTGTTTTCTCGCTGCTGAAACATCAAGGTCTACTGGTTAAAGGAGACATGTCTCTAGGACTCCTGATGACTCCGGACGAAAAACGACTGTACGCGTTCAGTTCACCCGAGGCGGTGCGCGATTTCCTGGTCGTATCGGACCAGTAAGTTTCAATCATCTAAATTGTCTGTATTCCACAGACAAACAGCAGTTAATTTGTCGGGAAAACGCAAGCAACCCCTTGCAGCTTCCGCATGTGGTTTACAGGCTAAAAGTTCCAGTCAACGCTTGCTATCACACAGAGTATCACGCACAACATGGGCTGCACGAAGTCTTTGAGGGATAACAGCCTAGAATCCTCGTGTTTTTTCATAATCGTTGTCAACCGAATGTATGTGTGTGTGACACTTTTGAAAGTAAAACCTAATTTGGCCGACAGTTTCGGGATTTGTCGTGTTTTCCCATCTGAATAATCCTCCTGGTTCCACGACTTCACGAACACGCTTATCATATTACATACTACTACATACTACTACTACATACTACTTATCATACTACAGAGGTCACAGACATAAAAAGCGAATGCAGGCGATGAATGTGGAAGGGTTGCAGGAGATTATTAGATGAACAGAGAGAAATGTCTCATTCGAAGTCACGCCACCAGTTGTGTTCCAGTCAGACAAGGTGAATCCCAGCGTATGTCTTCATCGTCAGCTGTAAGAACCGTGTACTTGTCGTACAGTGGTTGTAGCTGCCACAGTTTCGTTCGCCGATGGTTTGGGGAAGCGAGGTAGGTAGCTGCATTGGAGGCGGCAGCTGATATATTGTCACGTAAATACTCCACTGTCAATGGACTGTTAAGTGGGGGATTGGGAAGAGAGCTATGCGTTGAAGGCAATAGCTTGGATGCACGTATATAAGAATGTTTGCTATGGAAACACGCATGTAATGACCAACAATCGAGGAAAGGACAAACAAGGCTGAATGCTTTTCAGGGCGCGGTAGGCGCTAGCACAGTTAAGACTCGACATCAGGCACAAAGTGTCCTTCATAGTGGGTCTGGTGTGAGATTCAATGGCAAGAGGGTACACTCAAGGCCATGTACCACGCATAAAAGTTTCGTAGGTACGCAGAGAGCCCACAATGGCGAGCAAACACAAGTCACTGACTGTGACCTTAGGAAGTCCCAGTCCAGAAACAGCCTCGGCAGAAATAGCAGTTTTCATACTGATACTTTACGACCGTAAAACCATAATATCTAGTTAATTTCACCTAAAGCCCTACAACGAAAAGGGGAGAAAATAGTGGGTGAGGGAGGGGTTTGACCCAAACCTATTGCAAGCATTCTGAGGTGCTCACACGTCCAAGCGCTCAATCAGGCATTCTGGGAAGAAGCTGATGACACAAAGGTCGCTGACATAGATTGACGACCGTTTCGCGTGGCGTCTCTAGACAAGCACAGGGGGGTCATTAGGAGACCATCCTGGAAACCGCGGACCGCATCTAAACTCCTCCTAGCCTCTTTCACACCCTTCGGCCAAATCATGCGTTGTCCAAATCGGTTACTGAAACACCAGACCCTAGTTTTACCAATGCAACTGGCCAAAACTGATGAAGATAGCTGTTCAGGCCTGGGGTCGAACTCAAAATATCTGACATGCGAGCAAAGCACACACGCACACACTGGACACACCAGTTCAAAACACCACCAGGGCTAAGGATAAGCACTGCCGGTGAGCTCCATAAAGAGTGGTATTCGAGCTTAGTTCTGTCTAGCCCTGTTACCGATCAAGCAGAATGATCATGCTGGGAGAAAACTAAAACTATTCAGGCAATAGGTTTGAATTTGAAATAAAATAAACTGAACGCTGAGGTGTGCGAACATACCTGTCAGGTGAATCTGCAGATAAATCCCACAGTGTCTGGTATCTGGTTAGCGCTGATGTCTGGAAGCATAAAAAATGATGACACGTGACCTTTATGAGAGGATACCTGCAACGTTCAACTCATGAACAGCATTACCACTGAGTTGGTTTGACAGCCAGCAATCCGATATTAGTCAACAAAGTGCAATTAGTCAGGCCGTCTGGATGAACGCACCCACTAAAATTACACGGAGGAAAATTTTGTGAGATGTGAGTGAAGGCTGAATTTTGACGAATTTTTGCGATTCGTTGGCAGTTCGATAGGATTTATTTGCACGTGGGAAATATGCAGCGGATTTGGTGTGACCAATGCAAAACAATCGTACAACGATAGCGTTGAACCGCTACAGAGCAGAACGGCGTGGGCATAGCTCTCAAATACGTAATCTTTCTCGTCGCCCAGAAATACTCGACAAGGTTTTCAATTCTCTGACTTGAATATTAACGGATTCCCTTTACGGTTCGCTGATTGACACAGCTGTTCCGACTTGGAAGCTTGTGTCCACCTGACTGTTGAATCGTTGTCCTTCCAGTATACCCTGTTCAGACTGATGGCCCAGTGAAGCCTTGGGTTGGTTCATTAAACCGTAAAAATAATAACAATTCAGCAGCGAAATACACTCACTTGCAAATCAATTCGGTTTTTCGGGAGACTCCCCTAGCACTCGTTTCTGGTGTTTTTAAGCAACAACTAAATGTGCTGCACCAGGGCGCCTCATTTTTCACTTGGTGATATTCGAGATATTGCATGAGGCGGCGTATCCGTAACGAGGCTATTAGAAAGCGAGTCTTCGCTTGTGCAACAGGTACTTCCATTGAAGAATGTGTCCAGCACCAGAAGTTGCGTTGGTTGGGACATGTGTTGCGTATGCCTAACCATCGTTTGCCAAAGAGAGTGCTGTTTTCCACGCCCAACTGAGAGTAGCGTAAGCAGAGAGGTGGCCAACCCTTGACCTGGCAGACTTTGAACTGGAAGAGGAGTATAAAAGAGATTACGAAACGCTTGGGTGCTATCGGTGATACTCGCCTTCCAGGATGGGGACCGCGTGATCCTTACTGCGTCTGGGTGAAGACACTACAAGATATGGCTGCCAACCGATGTCAGTGGCGTTCTTGTTGTCAGTTTCTATCCAGATTGCCTGAGGGAATGTTTGGAGGTGTAGGCATCTCGGATTGATTGTAGTAAGCTGATAGCAAGTCCCTTCTCCATCCACCTTTATTCTTTTCTTCACAATAAAGCTTTCAAATAAATCATGGTTGTACGGCAGTGAAGCATCGATGTTGAACACTAATGTCATGCTGTCGATGATAATGATGGTGATGATGATGGTGAGGCGGCCTGGTTCAACACATTCAGTTGTTCCTTAAAAACATGAGAAACGAGAGATTCAGCTGGGTTCCAGGTGAGTCTCCCACAAAAGCAAATTGATTTGCAAATGAATGTACTTCGCTAATTTCGTATAATTTGGGTTCAAGTGGAACATAAGGTTAACGGACACTCAGGGACTACCTGATGAGCCTCAAGAAGGGCGGAACCGGTCGTGGGCTGTCGAAAGTGTTTCAGCAACCTTCTGAGTAGTGTATTATATCATAACAGTTCCTTTTATCACTGCGACCATGAAAAGCTAGGAGTCAAAATTCTTAAATATGTGGGCACTATTTTTTGCGTCAGACGAAAGAAACCGATGAAGAGTAACACTGCAAATAGTTGAAGGATAATACCTCTATGCCCTCTAAATTAACTGGAAGCTATAAGTAAATAGATAACTGGCATCATCCAAGAAAGCGGCAGTCCAGAGAGCAGCCTTTCTGGGGACCTTGAGAAGGGAAGACACAAATGGGTAGGGACGTTGACCGGCATGGTATAGTGGGGTGCTCAACGGCACACATGTGACCAAGCTGTTCTCTTCAATGCATAGCCTCACCTCCCAATCTACCCGACGAAAGTTCCTTTGGAAATCCTGTTTTTGCGCATCCGTTGTATCATCTGCCGCTGCCAATGCGTAGCTATCCACCCATATCTTCCCAGATCATCGGTGAACGAAACTGTGACAGCGGCAACCAGTGTACCAAGTGTATGCAGTTTTTAAAGCTGAAGAGGACTATGATGGCCTGTATTCCGTACAATTTAGGTTCAAACGGAACATAGGATTAACGGAAAATTGGGGACCGCACCTACTTGTTGATTCCGAGAGCGGAGGGAGTAATCAGTCGTGGACTGTCAAAGAGTATTCAGCAAGTACTACAATCTCGCGAAAATCACACCAACTGAAACATTAGGCGGCCTATGGGCATTGCATTCGGTTGACGAATATCATAAACGAAAGATTCAGCTGGGATTCAGTTTGCTCTCCCGTGTATATGAGTGTATTTCGTGAGTGCCTTTCGTGAATCTCATCTCCATTTTATTCCTGATAACTAGGAGATGTGTTGGAGTAGTACTCAACCGAATTTCGATGATCTAAAACTGAAGGGCAACCTTCAGATTTCGAAGAAATTCAAGTTTCGAAATCGAAAATTGCGATAACGATCCACAACAGACCCTAACAACTGACTGGTTGATGAGTTGCTGAGTGGAAGCCGTTTGCAGGGGTCACTGTGCTAATCGGTTTGTTGGCAAACCAAAGTATGTCTGACCCGAGTTGTTTATTCGCTCCGTAAGGATGATGACTGGAATATATTCATTATATAACCCACAGGATAGTTAACTTGAGGGAGAAAACAAGTCAATCGACACATTCTGTATTGTGTTGAATATGAGGCTATACAAATCTGAATTACAATTACTAATTTACCTTCACTAACAGACTTTTACAAGCGCTTCCTACTATTCTGCGGCGACTTCCGGAATTGATCCAATTTCTCAAATTGGGACATATATTCACAACGGGAATTCCCGGAGTGCAGGTACGTTTTGTTCAACATCTATCCTCTTTTCTTTGTATACTCCCGCAACAGAAGCTTCCAGAAAACTGCTTTAACTATATACAATCGAAATGAAACAATATACTTGGTTTGCTCTTTGTCTGATGATGTGTCACGATTGCGTAACACATTTTGATCCGCAAAACAGAAACAACAAAAAGCCCCACCGGTGGCGATATCGTGACTTAGAAAAGACCGTTCTCAGACCTCATAAGGTTGACAGGTTTATGTCCAAGTTCCGTAGCCGCGGTGAGAATTGCCTCTCGGAACCGTTGTCAGAAAACCAGTCGTTCGACTAACTACTAGGCCATCAGGTTGTAGTTTTCCATGAAGAGAATGATATCAGTGTAGCGGTCGACTCAAACGGGACCGCCGATGATATTTTTCACCGTACATGAAGCCACACTCATTGTCGAAGGTTTGACAAACTAATCATGCGCGTAAGTTTCCTGATGACCTCGGACGACTACGCTTGAGTGTCGGGGACGTCCAAAAAGTTGCTCTGCTCAGGAACTTGTCGAAAGGTAAAGAAATGGTTGACGAATCCTCGGCCAGGATAAAACCCAGCTTCATTTTCACGAATTGTCTCTCGGTGATAGATTAACCTGCGAGAACTAATGCCAGAGGGCACCTTAGGTGTTATGGATAGCAGGCTGATACCACGATGGTTTTCACATGACGTTCGAGGAGTTTCATTCCACTGGTATTCTGTTTTCGTTCCAATCTAGTGAAATACGATCTTCAGACTGTTCACCACCTTCCTTGGATAGTGGGGGTGCATTGTGGGCCAGGTGCCTTGTGGAGTCGAAGGATTTATCTAACTCCGGATTTTCATGACTTACGACAAGCTGGTGTCCGTGTTCTTGGGTCTTCGCAATCTACTAGCTCCTGAGTATCCGGTGTTTCAGGGATCTGGATGCGCCATCACAGATGCTAGTTGCTGGTATGGCTTTTCTGGCGGCAATAAGCATACTGATCACGATGATATTCAGTGTTCATTTAGTTGAGAAACGAGAAACGATAGATTCGGCTGGGTTCCCGGTGAATCACGCACAAAACCAAATTGATTAACAAATGAGTGTATTTGTCGCAATTTGGGTTCAACTAGGACATAGGATTGACAGAAACTCGGGGACTGCGCCTACCTGATGAACCCCGATAAGGGTGAAACCGGTCATGGGCTGTCGAAGCATTTTCAGCAACCTCAGCTGCGCTGGTCACTGCCGTCTTCCTGGATGGGGACCCCGAGACGGGCCACATCAATGGTTAGAGACATTGTCAGACATGGCCCAATCGCGCCCTCAATGGCGCTCATGCATCCAAGCTATTGCCTTCAATGCATAGCCCCCTTCCCAATTCCCCGACGTAACAGCCCATTAACAGTGGTGCATTTACGCAGCTCGCGCCTCCAATGCGCAGCTACCTACCTCACCTCCCCAAATCATCGGCGGACGAAACTGTGGCAGCTACAACCACTGTACGACAAGTACACGGTTTCTTACAGCTGGTGATGATGATGATGATGGTGACCTTATGAGTAGTGCATTACGTATATACATGTATCGCGATATCTCGAATATCATAGCAACAGCTGAAACATAAGGTGGCCTGGTGCAGCACATTTAGTTGCCTGGAAACATTGCAAACGAGAGATCCATCTGGGTTCCAGGTGAGTCTCCGGGAAAGTCAAATTTGTTTGCAAATGAGTGTATTTCGCTCTTCTGAAGTTCTTTTGAAGTCCTCACTTGAGACACACGAGATAATGAGGCCCAAGAGATTTGCATTAGGATCGATACTTTCGCATGCTTGCATTATACGCAATCGCAACTTTCCAAATATTGAAGTTCAGCAGATACCGACAAGCGCAGCTCCACAAGACGGAGGGTTCATCAAGCTGGTGCAGCATCATTACACAAACTTTTTTTACCTTGGAAAGGAAGTCGACACCATTGAGTACACTAATCAACTTGTTCGACCTTTTCTGTGCCAAGTTTCGAGTATTCCGGACGAACACGAAGACAGACAACGATAGCAAGCAAATTGGCGGTGAAGATGCAATTTCGTTCAAAAACGACAGAGACTAGGTAAACTATGGGGCGCTGATAGTCTGATAGTCTTTACGGTGGAATGCACCGATTGCCTTAGTGCCCGGTCAATAAACGTGGATTACTGATTTATCCTATCCACAGAATGGTTTCTTCATTGAAAAACCCCACGGTAAGGTGGATGTGGAAATGCAAACTGAAGTTCACCCAATTGAAAGCTTTATTGACAAAGAATATGAATGGAACGAATGGGAACTTCGAAAGAAGGCTTTGAAACTGGTGAGTTGTTCATCGCATCAAAGTTCTTTCGTATTCCGCTGCTGATCGTGTTGTCAACCTTTGCTCTGTCTCATTCGAGGCAGAAAGAATGCAATTACAATAAAAGACGCTGGTTTTTTGTGATTTTTATGGAGAAGATAATAAGGGATGGGATTTTCCGAACGAGTGATATTTGCTCCCATCTTACAAGCCTTTTGGTGCAATGTGATATAATACGCCTCAATAGGAAGTTCTAGTGGGACAAGAACAGCATTTCATTCCCAGAAGAATGCTCTTGAAATTCGAGGACACTATTGATTCACATAATTGATTTGAAGGTCGCTGACAATTCGGAGGTACACGTTCGCTTTGGTATTTGGTACATGATGCCAAAAGGGAACTATGATTGGTGCACAGGGAAAGGGCTGAAGCGAACGTGATATGATCCAAAACTGAATCACATCATTCAGTGAATTCATTCGTTTCTTTCATTCTGCCAGGCGAACCTTCGGAAAAAAGCAACAAGCTCTGTGCAAACAATCCTCAGTAACTGGCGACGGGATAATTCAACACAAGTGTATTTACTGAAGTAAGTTGGTGGCTCGTACACATTGGCTTACTTTTGCGTAAGATGCTTCAGTTGGTGGTGGATGATGATGATGTTGATGATGCCAAGGATGCTCGAGAAATGCGCTCTACTTCGCTTTTCAACGGAAGGTACGTGGTTCGAACCCGGCCGCTGCATCTCGACTTCTCCTGTCTAGGCTTGAGTAATCCGGCAGTATCTCAGCGCTCGTGCTCCCTTCGGGTAACATGGCAGCTAGGCACCGAACAGATGTCACATCCGAACGATTTATCTTTCTTCTTATTTCTTTTAATGGTCAAAGAGCTGGGGATTCAATACAAGGTTCACACATCTCAGAGTTGTCCGTGCTCTAGTCTAGGTCTTCTGTTACAAGTGAATTACTTCAGCCAAGCGCGCAGTGCCATTTTCGTCACATTTTTCGCCAGGTGACAAAATTCCACGTAAATCTCCACGTAACTCTTCTCTTATCCCAATGTTTCCAACTATTGGCGAAAGTGCCAAATATCGTGATGCTTACCTCCTAGGTATAATCTATGACAATAGCAAACTGTTGTCTTACGAATTTTCGCAAATTCCTTGTTGTGGACGAAATTTTACAGCACTATGCAAAAATATCAATAAAAACTGTACTACATGGTGTATTTGTTTTACCTAATGAATGCAGATTACAGCAATGTCCGAGGATTCTTAACAGGGCTAGGTTAACCTGTCGATGATTGCGCAGCCTCGACACTCATCCAAAGTCAGCGAGGCAAAACTGAGGGATATAAATTTTTTAGGCTTTTAATAATTGTTATACCTAACTCTTGTTCCCACTCTAGTTCCTGGTGCCAGAAACGAACTCACCGACAAGGAACACAACAGCCTAATTGCAACAAGCGAGTGCGTGCGAGCGCAAAAGTTACAACGGCCCCGCGCTATTTAAAGGGCACTTTTTGACATTGATCCAGGCTGTCTGGTAGGCGTTTAGTGAACACCCATCAACGTCGGTCGTGCTTCTATGAGATGCCTGAACGCTGATCACATTCAGTCGTGCTTCTGTGGCGTGCCTGAACACTCATCAGCTTTTGCTGAACTGATTGAATGATTGACTGGCCTGGATGCTTGCCGGCTTTCCTATTGAGATTTTGGTGGAGTTTTAGGGTCTCAGTAGGGGTTACTTTGAGGAATCTGACCTTCCTGACAAGAACTGTGCACGATGCGCTTCGAACCACAAATAAAGAGTCTTTTGATCTTCACGATTAAACATGTCCTCTCGTGTTCCGTTGACAAAGCGCCTAGTTGGATTTGCTTTACACGACTAAGCAAAATTTGGTGAAAAGTATCCAATAAATCTTCTGTGTAGACGGTTTACAACATACACAAGAAGCAAAGATATCAGTACAACAACCAAGGAGCAAAAATTAGCTGCCCAAATCAATAGATTATGCCTGCGGTTAAGGAGTAGACGTGCTTATCATGTATTAAGAGGGTCTCGATAACAAAACTAAGCGCATCGAAAAAAGAAACTGGAGAGCTAATCTGGGCTAGGGAGAGTACGATGTTGCTCCCCTGCGCCTCACTACAAAGAGGTGGGTTTAAATGAGCACATGACACTTTAAAAGATTTTGAACGAAAACACATTTGCAGCGCTGCATCATCGACGTATGACATCAGTGTTCAACACCGATGCTTCACTGCCGTACAACCATGATTTATTTGAAAGCCTTATTGTGAAGAAAAGAATAAAGGTGGACGGGGAAGGGACTTATTGCTGCCTTACTACAATCATTCCGAGGTGCCTACACCTCCAGACACTCATTCAGAAAATCTGGATAGAAACTGACAACACAAACGTCACTGACATCGGTTGGCAGCCATATCTTTAGTGTCTCTAACCAGACGCAGTGGGGATCACGCGGTCCCCATCCTGAAAGGCGAGTAGCACCGACAGCACACAAACATTTCGTAATCTCCTTCATACATCGCTTCCAGGTCAAAGGTTGGCCGCCTCTCTGCTTCCACCATTCTGGGTTGGACATAGAAAACAGCACCCTCTTCGGCAAACGATGGTTGAGCATATGCAACAAATGGCCCAACCAACGCACCTTCTGGTGCTGGACACATTCTTCAATGAAAGTATCCTTTGCACAACCAAAAACCCTCTTTCTAATTGCCCCGTTACGGATTCAACGACCCCCCTCCCACACGAGTTATGGTCCTGAGACAACGATTGTCGCTGCGCGCCGAGGACGTCAAACGACATTCAGTGTTTGACCACCGATGTCTCCGGAGCATTGCCCGAATCTGGTGGGAACACCGGATCAGCAATGCTGAAGTACGTCGAATGGTATTCAGGAGGAATAACTCACCCTCGATAGATGAACTGATCACACTGCATAGGTTGCGCTGGCTTGGCCACGTGCTACGCATGCCAGTCGACCGACTTCCTCGAAGGGTTCTTTTCGCACAACCACGTGAAGGGTGGAAACGAGCCAGAGGCGGTCAAACAATGACTTGGCAGCGAAGTATAAAAGCCATTACCAGCAAACTCAGCTGCGCTGGTCACTGCCGTCTTCCTGGATGGGGACCCCGAGACGGGCCACATCAATGGTTAGAGACATTGTCAGACATGGCCCAATCGCGCCCTCAATGGCGCTCATGCATCCAAGCTATTGCCTTCAATGCATAGCCCCCTTCCCAATTCCCCGACGTAACAGCCCATTGACAGTGGTGTATTTACGCAGCTCGCGCCTCCAATGCGCAGCTACCTACCTCACCTCCCCAAATCATCGGCGGACGAAACTGTGGCAGCTACAACCACTGTACGACAAGTACACGGTTTCTTACAGCTGATGATGATGATGATGATGATGAAGACGTCTCAGTTCCGCTGCTCAAATAGGCCAAGTCTCACAGCCATGCAACAAAACAGCCCGCAGTGTAGCTTGATACACACGTCCCTTGAGATTCAGGGACACGCCACTTTGAAGCCATAGGTGTCTCAGATTAGCAAAGACGACCCGGGTATTGCATATTCGTGCATTGACCTCATCTGTCACACTGCAATCAAGACTAATACAACTTCCAAGATATGTAAAACGCTCCACAACTTCCAGTGCCTCTCCCTGGATTGTAAGTGGCGTGTTCAGTGACTGCATGTCCAGAAGCATGACCTTACACTTTGTGTCAAACTACTCGGAGTCACTCCGAGGAGTGAAGGTAACAGCAAGCACGAACCGATTTCGCTAAACGAGGCAAACATTTGGAGAGAGACACGTACTAATACAAAACAGTCCTAAGGGAACACAAATGACGTCCAATACAGGCGTCCAATCAGGTGCGCATCTTAGGGCTTTGTGTGTGTGTGCGAAGAAATCGGTTTCAAGATCACCCAAAATCTTCATAGCAAAAAAATGTCAGAGTTCCAAGTTCTGCTTTATGAAGCAGAAATTATGCCGGCACGACGCAATTCTTCATGAATCCGAAAGCGGGTTGCGGGAAGATGACAATAGTTTGTCCAGTTTACTTCCTTGTTTCCACTTCCATAATGTTTGGAAAGAGGACAACGGACGGCACCCATCTGGAAAATCTTACATCGATTGTCACATTCTTCGATCCAGATTTCGTCCTGTCAGTGAGGAGCCGAGAACTACTATGCAGCTCTAAGATTTTCTAACCCGAAACAATCCGGCCAGGAGCGGCTGAACAGCAGTGTGATCAGCAGTACAGACGGGAGAAAAACGGCTCCTTGCGATGGTTGCGTCCATCTTTGGTCTGCTAGCTGACACAGTGATATCGATAGGTTAGTTGTGGACGTGAAGTCCGCATTATGTCAACTTTACCAAATACTGCGTCAGATGATATGATAAACCGCACAAACTATTTGACTACATTCGTGCAGAATTCGACAGGAGTACACTCAGTGGTTGTCCAAATCCTCACAGTTTTTTATAGCCGTGTGATCCTTGATGCTTTCTCCACATTAGCGCCCTGTACGGGTAGCGCGAAATCAGTCTACAGACAGCATTTATGTGGCATTCGCGACAGGCCAAGCATCGGAGTGCACTGGGATACACATCTGAAGTCGGCTGCTGTTGAACCTCATTGCATGCTCGCTTTCTCGGTTATCATGATTTCCGGTGAATGCCTCCGGTCATTAGTTAGTCACAGACTGAATCAGTAATTTCCATCATGGGGACTCGGGGCTTGCTAGCGAATCCACAATCAAACAGACTCGACGCTTCGTAATGCCCGAGTTCTGACTTAGAGTATTCTTTACGAACTTTCATGCGCTTTGTACAAGGAAACCATCAGTTCATTACCGATGCGTCAGTTAAGTGAATTCGAACGGATACCGAATATAGGACGCACTGTAACAAAATTACACTGGCAGAAGGGAAGGAAGAAAACCCATGCTTTTACCCGCCAAACTCACTAGAAACTCATAAGTGAGACTTTCACTTGGGCATCTTCTTAACCCCAATGTGAGTTACTTATGTATGTCTTTCGTCCCTGTTTTAAAAGCTTATTGATTTTCGTCATTCACAACTCATCAGTCATCTTTCAAGGACATTACCCGGGACTGGGCTAAGGTTTACCTGATCAGTCGTATCTATTTCTACCGTATGAGTTCCAGCAAGGGGAAAAACCTAGCACGACCAGTCTTTGAAGACATATCCAGTCTTCTCCGTAAAACTATATCCACGCCACAACACTTTAGAAAATCAACCAAAGACTTTTATTTTCATCAACTGTTTTCCTTAGAAATTCGTCAACGACAACAAAAGAGGACGGATACACCCAAGTCCCACGACCTGCTGTATTCTACCACGGACTACGCGGGTGTGGTGGAATCGATCAGGCTGTGAACGCGGACGCTGCGACTAGAGGAGAGAAAGACTGGTGCACGCTCTACCGACCGACCAATGCAACCACAGTTGATCTCACAATTCCTGTGGAGAAACAGCTACTTGGAAGCCTACATAAAGGATGCATACGATGGTATTAGACAAAATCCATCAGCAAAAGTGAACCGCTGTGGACGAATACACATTCCTTGGAAGTCAGAGCTCAAGCGAAACCAATGACTTTCCTTCTGATTAGTGTTCAGTTTCGCGGCAAAATTACTTAACACGAAGTCGAGAAATAAGCGCTATTTTCTCGAGATAACAGCAGCAAGTGAAAAAAACAGGTATTTCCTTAAAATTGATTTTTTTTCGTGTACTGTTTGGTTGGCATCCGATATGGACTGGCCTGTCAGATGGCTGGACCATGGCGAGGAACAATAAACGATTTGCGCAGGGTTGGATGTACCACCACGGGGGAGCCTGTGGACTAGGTTTAAGTCCGAGAGAATAAGACCGACAGTAAAACTCACAGAAGCCTGTTGTCAGCTATTAGACATTACATCGCAGTAAACATTGAGGTACCTGTGTCATCTGTCATCCTTCGCAGACGTTGTAGATGAAACAAATCTAGGATCCGGACGTAATTCTGGCACACTGTTCAAGTTTCGTTACCTTGCAAAGATTATGTTAACACGGTAGAACGATACACCAAAGTTTCCGTGTCCACTTCTCCAAACACTTTTTGAAGTCTTACAAAAACACAACGCCAGTTCTAGATGTTCGCAAGTCCAGTTTTTTTGTTGTGCATTTGCTCGGTTGTCAAAAGGTTATCATGATAGCAGGAACCTGAGTTGTACATCATCCCATTACAACTCTCATGGGGGCGAGACGGCTCAGTGGTTAGAGCACCAATTTACTGATGACCGGAAGGTCCGTGGTTCGAATTCGGCCTCTGCCTCACGACTTCCCCTGTCTAGGCTTCGGCAACCTGGCAGTATCTTTGCCCTCGTGCTTCCCACGGGCGGTATGGCAGTTAGGCACCGAAAGAGTGTTACAGCTGAACCACTCATCATATGTGTGGCAGATTCTGGTGTCCTTCAGAGACGGCTTATCGAATTCTTTATCTTCAAGCCAAAACCGGATGTTGCAAACGCGAATGACGCCCTCCCGCTAACAGTGCACAATCATGAATTTCAAACTGTGTCCAATTCTTTAGGACATTAAGCATTTAGAGTGAAATGAGAGAGAATCCGGACGATACAGCATAGCGCTGTTACCTTCTGAAGTTCTAAACTGCAGACGTATACGAGCTGGATATAACTTGACGCCATAGCGCAGGTTAGGGGGACTTGAATGCCGATTTCATCCCGTCAGTGGGATCTGTCTATGCTGAAGCGCCCTAGAAGAAGGGGCCCTCTAGTGCCGGTCTAGTGCTCAAATTAATTGTCGGTAGGGAGCGGTTTTGACAATCTCTAGTGGAGTTTTGTGAGATGATGTTCAGGCATGAGATGGCTGTGGAGCGTCTGTTAGCTCTTCAGCACAGACTGACCTCACATACAGAACGAAATGTCCGTTAAAACGTCCAGGAGTTTCACAGTGTCAATGCTGCAACCTGAAGAAGCGGTTCCACAGCTTTCATAACGAGTCATTATACCACAGCGAAAAGTGGGGCGACAAGTGAGGCATAGCTGTTTTGACAGTCCACCTCCTGAAAAGCAATCTGTGGCGCTTCTCTGTACGCCGGAACCAAAGTGTTTATGGGGTCAGCGAATGGGGCGTTCATGACGTCGCTATCGTATTTTTCTCATTGGGAAACTACACTCAATGATGGTCCGTTCCGTCCCGAATCCACTTTGTTTCGCTGAAACCCACCATCCGAAATCTCTGCTCTTATCCGATCCGTCCAAATACGAGACCGCATGTTACCAGCACTGCAAATTAGACTGATTCCAAGACAAACGTCTGTTTCATTTTTAATTGAATAAAGACAATATGGTTACACTGTTGTAGTCCTGTGGAACCAACGCAACCTCCGCCCTATTGAACGGAGGAAATGGCAGACATTACGGTTGTTGGTTTGTTCATTGAGCCGGGCAATTTGATTGCAAACGTTCCATCACCAACCGGGGTGACATCATCAGTGCGCTCTTAGGAAGTGTAGCGGTCTATCGGTGGTTGTGGTTCACTAGTGGTGCGTGTCTGTTACTATATGTGCTGCTAGTCGAGGCTGACCTTCGATCATGACAGGCTGTTCGGTCGGGTGGTTCTATTGGTTGGTCTGCTATCCTAAGTCCTGACTGGTCGGTGACCACGTGACCTTTGAGCTTGGCCTTCCCTGCTCTCCTACTCTGGTCGGTGCTGGAGTAACCTCTGTCCTTGGCCCATCTGGGTTCCTGTCTGTGATATTTGTTGATCCAACTTCAAGGGGTTTCTTGTTTCTTGGTTTGTCGGACCGATATTCGGCTCTCTTTGAATATTACGGTTGAGATATTAATCCTTAGCACGTAGTGGTGCGCAAATTAGATCAAGTTCAATGCGTCGGCTGATCGAATCCGTCATGATGTGCCGTGTGTCCAATCGTCCAATCGGAATGATTGTATTAAGCTAGGACTAAGTCCCTTCTCCATCCACCTTCATTCTTTTCTTTACAATAAGGCTTTCAAATAAATCATGGTTGTACGGCAGCGAAGCATCGGTGTTGAACACTAATGTCATGCTGTCGATGATGATGATGATGATGATGATGATGATGATGATGGCGTGCGTCCAAAGGCACTCCCGTGTCTCTATCTCCGTATATCAAGATTTTTGCGTTTCCCAGACTGAATTTATGACCCTGGTCTTCATTTGTGGGTGCCAAGGATAGGGAATCATGTATCCTGACAGCCGTTTTGCGTTCTTTTATTCGTGCCCGTAACTTCCTCCCAGTTTGTCCTTTTTGAGCTAATAATGTGGCAGTGAGTTCACACTAGGACCACCCCCCCTGGTCGCTTCTACTCACTGTCATTGAGACGTCTTCTTCTTTAGGCTTTTTCTGATAGGATCCCCTGGATACCGGTTGTTTTGGAATACTCTGAATAGATGGTTTTCTTCCTTCCTTAGTTCTGCGGTGTTGCAATGTGCCTTCACCATCTTGAATAGCGTTTGAATGTCATTCTTCTTGTCGTCGTAGTTCAGTACTTGACCCGTACGTGTCTCTTTACGATATACGCAGATTTTCAGAGTTTGATCCACTTTTGTGTTTATAAAACGTCCAAGAATGGTATTTGTTCCTCTCCAGTTTGGTAGTATACTTGATGTCTTCAAACATGGTGTTGAGCAGTTCATGCACATTGTGTAGTAAATCTCGTTTCCTGATGACAGACTTGTCATTGATGTAGCGGACAAATTGCGTCAGATTGATGATTGGTAGTACCGTGCGTTGTATTCTCTGCTTTACCGCTTCGGTGATCGATTCTGACACTGAAGAACCTATTGGAGTGAAACACACTCATTTGCAAACAAATTTGGTTCTGCGAGAGTCTCACCTGTAACCCAGCTGAAGCTCTCGTTTGTGACGTTTCCAGGCAACTGAATGCGCTACACCAGGTCGCCTCATGTTTCATTTGGTACGATGCAATACATGTATATTCGTCATGCACTACTCATAAGGTTGCTGAAAATTCTTCGACAGTCCACGAACGGTTTCGCCCTTCTTGAGGCTCATCACGTAGGCGCAGTCCCCGAGTTTCCGTCAATCTTATGTTCTACTTGAACCCAAATTGGACTGTTTTCGAGAAATACACTCATTTGCAAATCAATTTGTTTTTTGCGAGAGACTCACCTGGAACCCAGCTGAATCTCTCGTTTGTGATGTTTCTTATTGGAGTCCCTTTTGGCTGTTGCTCATCAAAGCTAAAGTATGCGTCCGTGTAAAAAATAACACAGCCTTCAAAGACTTCCGGTTTTCACAGTTTCTGTTTTGTTTGGGTTACCTGGAACAGTTCCGTTACGGTTCCCCTGGCGAGGTTTTGCTTGGTTGAACTAAATGCTGATAAGACATCAAATTAGAGCATGATTCCGTCGTCTTCTATATTGATTTTTCATAGTCTGCTTGGAAGTTGATCAGCACTGTTGATTACGTGTCTTGGTCTGGAAATTAAGCGTTTCAAGTATCTCCAATGTGTCAGATGACCAAACCGGGAGTGAAACGGCTGGTCGAAGTGGAGTTCCTTCTTTGTACACGCTTGTCAGCCCGTAAAATTGCGCAATGTCTGTGTCCTCGGCTTTAATTCCTATGTATTCTTGCCTGGTTGTCTCATGTGTTGCTTGCTGTTTCCTGAGAGCCGTGTGGATTCGATTGATGAGGTTTGAAGATGTTCAGCATTCCTCTGGCCGTTCCAACGTAATCCGGCTCGCTCATTGCCATTCTGATACGTCCTTTATCTCTCGATAGTATACTGGTTATCCTATCCAATTGTAGCCTAGCCTGCTTAGAACACACCTTGAAATCAAAACACACTCGACAATCCCTTATATAGGCAATCACACCGGATAGAAACATGCAACGGATTTTCAGACAAGAATGAGACCCACTTGCAAAATTTACAAACCATGGGTAATACGAAATTGTGAATGGTGTGAACAACAGATGTCAGATACCTGAATAGTTCACCTAAGCAATCCGAGGTTTTAACCATCAGAGGTGGCTATGAGAACTTTGAGTGGCATCTGATCAGATGACAGCTGACAAGTTCGCCGAGCTGGGCAATAGGTTCGCAAGTGTCTCGTTGCAGTGCAAAAGTACAGGATGTCTCATAATAGACGCAAAAAGTAATACCCGTGTTAAAATTTTAACACCAATTTAAACATTTATTATTTTTTACGTTAACATACATGCATCATGGAGGTTTACTGTAAACAAACTGGCATTACAAAAGATGTTGAAAAAACTGCCCCTTTCTTCTATAACATGTTGGAGGCGGTATGAGATGTGAGACACAGCCTGTTTAACTTCTTCAAGCGTCACTCGTGCACACTCCTCTTCAATTCTTGCTCTTAACTCCACCAAATTCTTCGGTTTATTTTCATGATATACGTGAGCCTTGATCATTCTCCAAAACCAATAATCCAGAGGTGTGAGATTGGGTGACCTTGCGGGCCAAAAGTTTGGAAATCCACGAGCAATGACTCTCTCATCAGAAAATTGCTCTCAGAGGTAAGTTCTCACTTGGTTTGAGTAGTGGGATGGAGCGCCATCTTGTTGAAACACGGTCGATGACTTCTTGTGCTGCTTGAGTAGCGGGATAACATGCGTCTGCAACATATTGAGGTAACTGTCGCCGGAAACCGTAGCATCAAAGAAAAAGGGACGCAGGAGACACTCTAGGAGAATCCCATCCACACACAGAGATGAGGGGAATGAAGATTATGGCTGATGTACTCGTGAGGAGCTTCACGGGACCATATCACGCAATTGTGCTTGTTGATTATGCCATCCACAGAAAAATTTGCTTCATCGCTCCATAAAATGTTGGGAACGATTTCTTTATTGTCCAGCAGCCAGTTAGCGAACGTGACACGTTGCTCCTTGTCTTCTTCCGTGACGTTTTGTAATAAAGTGAAATGATACGGGTGGAGATGGTGGCGTCTCATAATACGATGCACGATGGCGCGGGGAATGCCGGTCAACTGAGACACCTGAGGAAGATGCCATGGTGCTCTGGGACTGAAGATACTCGACGGCATTCTGTACAGTGGGCGCTCTTTCATCACTCAGAGACTTTCTCCCTTTGCCAGGAAAATCCAATACAGATCCAGTGGACTCAAATTTCCCAATTAAGCGTGTAATGGTCGACACGGTGAAAGGATCTTTGATGAGACTATGTTTGGTTTTGTAACCACGAAGTGCAGCGGTGGCGCTTTCACCAAGGGAATAATAGAGTTTCACAATTTCAATGCGCGTACTGACATCCATCGTAGGCAAAAAAATGCTAACACTTGCACACAAAACCTCCCTTATGTGACTACTAATAATGAGAGTTCGTCCTCTTCCTTTGATTGGCTACGCTTACTCACCCAATCAAATTTTGCGTCTATTATGAGACACCCTGTACATAGTCAGTGCGCGATCGGGTTGCGGCTCAAATTTACATGTCTGTCATTGATTTGCCACACAAATGTGGACATAAGTTGACAAATAGTATAGTAAAGATAGTTTCATCTTCATAAAGGAAACTACTCACAAGGTTGCTGAAAACTCTTGGACAGCCCACGACCGGTTTCGCCTCTCTTGGGACTCATCAGGTAGGCGCAGTCCCCGAGTTTCCGTCAACCTTATGTTCTACTTCGCACTTAAGCTAAGTTTCATTGTTGTCCGCCACTGCCAGTAGTCCGTAGATGACATATTTCTAGGAAGATTTCACTGGAGACCCGGCGTTCACTGAGGCAGCTTTATAAAAGTTGGAAAGGAGGACGGTTTATTGATTTGTCAAGGCCTGACTGCAGCCTAGTTTTCACGATTTAGCCCGTGAACAACCAGTCTCGTTTGTCTTGAAGAGGCGAGCATACCGATCGACATGGCTGCTCGTTTGCCTGCTTTCCTGTTCTCCTCTGTTGATCCATCGGTAGTGAGAACCTGAAATCAAGCTGCGTTTGACCTCAACACAGCTGACTGCAAGCTGTCTAGACTTTGAGACGGTGGTTTGGCTTCTCTGAACCGGCGGGTTGGTTGAGGTGTAACCGGCAGATGAGAGTCCGGAATACGACAAGATTTCTAGCGGTGGCGTGCTTCAGGGAATGAGATCCCAACACAACTACTGGTCAAATGTCAAAGGCAAACGTTTCCGAAATCGACATGATTTAAATCCCGTTGAACTCGTGCTGCATTTTACGCACTACTACGACCTTTTGACCGTAAGCCGGAGAACAAAAAGGACATTCACCGAACTACAGTGTGCACGTGGACTTCACAGGAAGCGTTCCTCCGTCCGTTTTTTTTTCAGAATGATACCAAGAGACCTACTATTCGAGATCAAAATACAAGTACACCCTTGGTTCGTAGATCGGTGAATTCACCTGCCCCTGTTCATTTGGTGTTCGAATATTTCACAGCCCACTGCCGGATTTTCAGTTGATTCTTGACAAAAAAAACGCACGGCTTTACCGCTGAGCTGTCGGTTTTATTACCTTTTTTGGTGAACAAACTGGATAGAACTGATGTAAAAATCTTGGTGGCTTGTCGATACACCATACCTAGGACCTTATGAAAAAAATAAACTCCCTCAGAATATGCTACACTAGAAGTGATGACTGGACTTTCCAAAGAAGACTACAAATCCATTCCACGCGGCTGTTTTACCATTTCTAGTTTGGCTTGGATCTTACACTGAAAAGAAACAACCGTTTGATATTTCGAAAGCTGTTCGCATTTTCGTAACCTTCAGTCAACAACCGGCTAGTTTTATCGGAGCAATCGACTCTACTGCCTCCGGGAATCGTTGTACCGTTTGGAATCGCGTTTTCGCTAACAGGTTTCCGGTGCTTTAAAGCACTTTTAGTAGCCTTATCTGTGAGGAAGCAAAGGACAATTGCAACAAGTCAAGTCTTGTTCGCTTATTCACTATTCTATTGCGGACGGTTTTATAAAGTCAGAATATTCATATATAATATGGTTGAGTTAACGATGTTTTCAGTCCTAATACCTCTTGTGTAAGACTGGTGTTGTAAGCCCACACAGACATCATCATCATCACCGACAGCATGACATCAGTGTTCAACATCGATGCTTCGCTGCCGTACAACCATGATTTATTTGAAAGCCTTATTGTGAAGAAAAATGATAAAGATGGATGGGGAGTGGACTTATTGCTGCCTTACTACAATCATTCCGAGGTGCCCACACCTCCAAACACTCATTCAGGCAATCTGGATAGAAACTGACAACAAGATCGCCACTGACATCGGTTGGCAGCCATATCTTGCAGCGTCTCCAACCAGGCGCACTGGGGATCACGCGGTCCCCATCCTGGAAGGCGAGTAGCACCGACAGCACCCAAGCGTTTCGTGATTTCTTTCATACCCTTCTGCCAGGTCAAGGGTTGGCCACCTCTCTGCTTACGCCACTCTGAATTGGGCACGGAAAATAGCACTCTCTTCGGCAAACGATGATTAGGCATGCGCAACACATGTCCCAACCAACGCAGCTTCTGGTGCTGGACACATTCTTCAATGGAAGTACCCCTTGCACAACCCAAAACTCGCTTTCTAACTGCCTCGTTACGGATTCGCCGACACCAACCCACACGAGCTATGGTTCTGAGACAACGATTGTCGAACACCTGAAGACGTCTCAGTTCCGCTGCTCGAACAGGCCAAGTCTCACAGTCATACAACAAAACAGCCCGCACTGTAGCTTGATACACACGTCCCTTGAGATTGCGGGACGCACCACTTCGACGCCATAGGTGCCTCAAATTAGCAAACGCGACCCGAGCCTTGCAGATTCGTGCATTTACCTCATCTGTCACACAGACCAAATGATAGCCATGTGATGGTTTTCTCAACACTGAGGTGGTACGCCCGGAAAATCTTGTTCAGTGTTCAACACGAGCTCGGTTCGAGCCCGTGTTTCACTTACTGGTTCGGAGAGTTTGAAAATAACACACGATTGTTTTGTTTGACACCTTCAGATACCTTCATTATCTTTTTTGTCCAGATATCTTACTCCGTTCATAAGCTACGCCCAGTTTGGTGAAACTGACCGGAAAGAAGTAGTCGGCGGACTGACTCGGAGTCTTAGTGTTGGGCTGTTTTCAGATCCGCTCTGTTCAAGTGTTGACGCAATGCTATAAGTCTGCCAGCCGTCCGAGACCTTAATTCTATCGGAGCAACTTCTAACAGGTCCACATTTGACACAGCGGTCTGGACCAGAACGACGTCTCCAAACAAGTCATGAACACTTCCCCGACAAAATAGCGCCCACAAATTGATAGTAACTTGCCCCAAGTCTAGCAGAATACACCCATTTGCAAACAAATTTGGTTTTGCGAGAGACTCACCTGAATCCCTCATTTGCAAAGGAGTGTATTTCGCTAAATTCGTGCAATTTGGGTTCAAGTAGAACATAAGACTGAAGGAAACTCGGGGACTGGGCCTACCTGATGAGCCCCATGAAGGGCGAAACCGGTCGCGGGCTGTCGATCCGTTTTCAGCAACCTTATGAGTAGTGTATTTGTCCCAAGACCTTTGGTTCGTGCTGCCGATTGTTGTTCCATGCACATCATTCATTCCTCCCACGCTTTCGTAACTCATCAAGTGTCTTACAAGACTAATTGAACCACTTAAGTTGGATCACCCTGCTATCCAGAATCTGGCACATGCGACTTCTACAGCAAGACAGCTTCAACTGGCTTACTTGGCGCCTAATGGTCACCTTCATTTATCGAAATTAGTCACAATGAGCTCCCATTTATGGCGAAAATACCATCCTAAGGCGTTATCTTATTTTCACGGACGTGTCACGAAAAGCCCAGTGCGCGCGATCACAGATGCAGCGGATCGATTTTTTTTTTGGGGGGGGGGGCCAAAGGGTCTAACACGGGTTATGGACGAAAATGTTTGCATAAAACCAAATAAATGAACAAAACGAATGTGCCAAGTGGCCTATTTTAGCTACTGGTCGAAGTTTCACACTAGTAAACTAAGAAACAACATTCAGAAGCGGGTTATTAAAGTGCGACTTCTATCGACAAGGAAGTTGGGATCAAGAAAGTCGTGGCTGCCGACGTCTGCAAATCTTAAGCTGTTCGTAGACATCCATGAGTATATCTCCAGAATGCTCATGTCATTTGACGCCACCAGTGTCGACATGGACCACCTCTTAAAATGAAACCAGCTATCGGTCAGAAGCTGCACTGGTGTGATAGCTGAAAGGATTTGAATTTTTGACCACTTTGTTACTTAGTTTGCTGGCAATGAGAATTTTTGGGAGAAAGTATGGCCTGAAGAAAAAACATTTGGATATTCTGCCACCCTAATGGTGTAACAAGTTTTCAAACTGGGTTGCATCGTATGGTGCATCGTGCCGAGTGCCTACAACGGATGAATGAGTTTAATTCGTCGTAGTATCCAAGTATCGGTTTCAATTCGGACTAAGGTAAAGTTGGCTGAAGCAAACGAAGTTTATTAAAACACAAACTTAAAATATCACCACGATGGCAACTCCCATCAGGACCCAAATGAACAATGGTTCAGACAAAAATATCAGTTCGTTAGGGAGATTGTTGCCGATTGTCACATTTCTGCCAAATGCTCACAGTGTCAGAAGCAGAGACTGAAAAGTGTATGCCTGCTATATTTTTCAAAATGAGTAAGTACATCGCTGATGAAATTGAAATCTCGGTGGGGGGGAGCATTAAAGGTCAAACGTTTTTTAAACAACCTGTCGGACAAGGTGCAACAAAGCAGGGCAATGGTACTTTCATTAAAAACATACTTTCCCCACTGGAAGACCGATCCAAGACAAATACCATCTATGCAGTCGCCGTAGTAGACATGAGCAACTGTAGTACAAAAAGGGAATATTTGAAAAAAGAAACGAATACGAAACTAGGACGTTTATAAATGGTGCTTACGCTGCAAGCCTCACAGAGCTCTTTTTCCCAGCCCTGCACTGAGTGGAAGCGACCGAGAGGTGGACAGTGTATGACCCGGCAACGAAGTACGAAAACACTAACCAGTAAACTTAGTCGGATGGGCAACTGCCTCCTCCCTGGATGGGGACCCCGGGACTCAAATCACCAGTGGTTAATGACATTGGCAGAAATGGCCCAATCGCGCAGTCAGTGGCAGTCGTGCATCAAAGCTATCGCCTTCAATACGTAGCTACCCAATTTCCGAACAAACTAAACATGCCTTCGCCTCCAAGGTTTGGTTGTACGTTCCACATTCCCGTTTTCCGGTGATCGAGACTGTAGCAGCTGGAACCAATGTGCCTGTGGTACACGGTTTATAGCTGATCCATTGCATTAAAATTGAGAGGAAACAAATGGATGTATTATTTAGCCCACTGACATATGTGCCTCTTCAAGGGTATAAACCGGCCGACTAGTCATGTGAACACGGGACGTTCGCTGCCGAACGGTTAAGTGTTCAAACTACAAGCTTGGATCTAGCGGGTTCAAAACTCGCTGGAGTTTCGTGAGGTGCGCACTGCTGATGATTCCCAATAAGGAAGAAACAGCTGCACAGTGGTTCTCGGCTTAGATATGCTTGGCTTGACTAACAGGACGAAATCCCAGTTTAAAACGGCCATATCTCCTCACGTGACTATCAAACGTACTGAGCAGTTATCTGTCTGCGCCGTTCGATCAGAAGTGTGATCAGCTCTCGCGTCACGTGGTCACGTATTGATTAGCTTCTTGAGTGCAGCTTCTGAGCCCGCCCGCTTTATCGAAACAATATATCTGCCGTTATACCATGACTAATCCTAACGCTAGAAAAAAAGTATTGGAATATAACGAATCTCCGAGAATAGTATTAGTCATCGCCAAGTCATCGATTAATGATTGATTGGAAAGGACGGTGGGAGCACTCCTGATTTTTTGTATCCATATTCCCCGGCCATTCATATCCAAAGAATATCATCAGGTTAGTTAGTGAGCTGAATGTGTACACGTAAAATGTTACGACATGGACTGGTAATTTGTCGATTCAGTATGTGAATGAGTGGACCTGACACTTTTCTGTGGCACTTTTGGAGTTCCAGAAATAACCATGCTGAACACACACATGCCATGTGAACGAAACCGTGGTCCTCGTATTGACGTCATCTGACTTGGCGACTGAGGATTCTATTAGCTCATGAGAATTACTGATATCGGAATAAAGAATTCCTAGCTCTAAATCACTTTTTAATATTGGAGAGTGAAGTGAACTGCTTCTGGATAGTTCTCATCAAAGAAACTACCAACAAGGTTGCTGTAAACTCTTCGACAGCCCACGAGCGGTTTCGCCCTTCTTGGGGCCTATCAGGTAGGCGCAGTCCCCGAGTTTCCGTCAATGAAACGTTTGGGTGCTATCGGTGCTACTAGCCTTCCAGGATGGGGAACGCGCCATCTTCACTGCGCCTGGTTGGAGACACTATATTACTTCATGTACTTACGACTGACCTTATAGGATTTAGACGGTTATTACTCAGCCCGCAAGGCCCTATGGGTAACAGCACATCAACTTTCATACAAGATCCGATGTTGCGTAAGATGGCAAAGTAAGTCAACACACTTTCCAAACACAGTCATACCTATTCAACTCACCTGCAATCCAACCCGTTTCACCTGGGCAAACGTAAAAGATAATTACTACTACAACACTGAGGACACTACGGGATGATCGTGTTCCAAATAATCTGATCAACCAGTATGATATTACATGATTTTAACTGGAACTAGATATTCACAGATCACCGAAGTTAGATGACTAAAAAATAAATTCTAGATTAAATCCAAGTAACAGAAAAATAATCGATGGGTTAATGTCGCCACAGAATAGCGTTGTAACGTGAAATCTTTAGAAAGAATAGGGAGGGCTACATTTATGGGTAAAACCACATACGATTTGCGCTGAGCAGCGTGTACATTCGCCTATCCAAAGTAAGAACAGGGACTGAGCAGTTATTGAGACATCATCATGCCCAAGTGGTGGTCAATAATTTGAGAGTATCATCACTCATGCGCTTCGTTTTCAAAACCTCCAGGGAGTGTCGAAGTTCGAAATTGGTGATGACGGTTTACTTGACAGATAAATAAGTCGAGTCATATGATGCCTCGTGACCAGAGATATCGATTCAGTCATTCAAAATCCATGTGTTATCCACCCCGAGAACTATCTATTTCATGTCAGCTCATTGGGGAATAATTCCTCCAATGGGCTACCAGATCTGTCAATGGTCCTTTCTCTGTTCCATCGCATATTCAACCATTCAAGGTCACAAAACTTCGACAACCATGTGCGATGTAACCGATTAGGTTCAAGCGAACGAAAGCACTGCTTTTCAGACGAGGAAAAAGTTTCCTGTGAACAATGTCCACCTCCATTGGATGACGAATTTAATGTAGCTGTACTACGACAAAGAAGCGGATCCGTCCAATCGCACTCATCCACGGGACATTCGGACGGGTCTTGGTCAGGTTCGAAACCGAAAAGAACCAATGACCGACGACTAACCAAGAAGCGGTACCACTCATTGCAGGGAAGGTTTGGCATTGATCTTAGCGAGGATGACTACAAGTATGAAATTAGCCAGATGTTGGGTGAACTGCGTGCCTACCTATTTCAACACCAAAGGCTGGACAGTTGGGCGGAAAGCTGGAAATCCAAACATTTACTGGTGCATTCAGACGACTTCTTCAAACTCCTGCTATCCAGAGACGAAGTCAGCATGTATTTTGGTTTTCCTGAACAGAAACAAAAATCTCTCATGCGAAGAAAATCCGCCCAAGGTCGAGCGCTAAGCACCGGGGCAAATCTACCTATTCAGTACCAAATCCGACGTGACCAGCTAATTCGTCGAGTGCTCGAATCCGTTGGGACACAGGAAAAACAAAACGCGGCGAATGACAAGGAAGTTACTGTTCAAACGAAATGCGAACATGATAGTTCTTTTAAACCAGATGACAGCAGTGAATACGATTGGCTGAGGAGCTACCAAGAAACAGAACGTGAACCATCGTCCAACTTGGAAGATGATCGGTTCCATTCGAGACAACTGGCCACTGCTCAACCTGGTGTTGGTCGTCTGGTAAAACATGAAATGAAATCCGAATTAATTATTGGCAGTTCTACAGCGATTGAAACCGTGGCCTCTGAAGTTGTCAAGACCAAACCTATACAAACAGGTAACACGGAACGAAGACCATTAGGAAGACAAGAACAAACAACTACAGAGACTACAAAGGTCAACAAAGTGCAGCCTAAAGACGAGTTGCCACAAACGCCGCCGTTAGCCAGGCCGAAAGGCAAGTTGGTTCCCACTGCAGGACTGAAAACGTATGCGTTATCACCAGGAGATGTTGGATTTGACCATCCAGACAGTCCAATCAGTAAGTATGAAGTTGAAAGAAGCCAACTATTTGGAAGCGTCCCAGTGCTTATACCAAGCGGTGAATCGCGTTCACGGAAAGAATCAAGACGATCAATTAGCCCACTAGAAAGTTTATCCGCCTATACCGGTTCTCACGTGAGCGAATCCAACCTGTGGGGACATTCACATAGTCGATCACGTGGTTCGCTGAAAAAGGAGGAGCATACGAATAAAGTGCCAAAATCACAGTTAAGTAGTATGAGTAGACCAAAGAGTGAAACTCTTCCAGAACTAGTGAACAAACATGAGAACGTCGATAAGGAATTTCCTAAACCGCTATGGCAAGGGTCATTCAAATATGTGGACTCAGGAGTGGGCACTTCACCAAGGAGTCGGACTAATGTTTCGCCAGAAGACAGATTATGGAATCGCCCTAAAAGTGTCCAGTCAGCGATGACGGGATATCAAAGTCCACAAAGGCACAGTACGGTTGAAACCGACGGTGTCCACGTGGCCGGAGTGAAAACAATGGTAAGACATACTTCTAAGCCGGATTCAGTGGGTTCCGTTTCGAAATATGGGAGATCATTACCCGTGCAACGTATAGCTGGATTTCCGAGAACACGTTATCTGAACAGCCCTGGGTTTGGATTGAAGGAAAACTTGGAGATGCAAGGATCACACGTGGATAAAACACTGCAAGCCAAGGAAGCGTCCAAGAAAACACCTCGAAGATATGGACTTCCTCCACGCGCTGGAGTGCGGATTTTCACTCGATCTCATCTAACCCATGAAGTGCAAAAGCCATCCACAACTCGAGGGTTGACCAGGGCAATTAGTGCCGACACAACGAGAATTGGGAGCAGACGTTCTCCACGTTCGCTACCTCCACGGACTACTTACTTGAAAGAGAGTAACTTGCGTAAGATATTCTCACAGAATCACTGCTCCACAATTGGGAATGGTGGGCAATTGAATACTAACAATAATAATAAAAATTGTAATAACAACACCGCTGCACAGACACACTTACAAATGAGGTGGCCCTCGTCTATAACGCAGCAGCTCAGGCAAAAAAGTGAAAAAAAGCATAGACACTGGTTGGAGCGACTCACACAACATGTTCAACAAAACGCAAAGTGGTTTCAAACCAACAATGGAGAACTGGACTATCAAAGGATTCCAAGTATTCAACCACTATTACGGGTTGAGGATCTCAAGTCGTACTCATTGACACCAAGCACAATTTCGACCCACTATCCGGGAAGAGCCAAGCGACAAGACGATACATCAGACACTTTCGGAGTCTCAGTTTCAACCGAATTCCTTCATTCCACCTCGGATGAGAATTTGGCCCACAAACACCGACCCCGACCGGGAATAGCCCCAGGTCGGACAAACGACAAAAAAACACTGACGAAAGAAAATGTAGCAACTGCCGCCACCGCGGTCGGTGAACTTGTGACGCACACCACTCCAGTATTAAAGGAATCCGAAGACAAATTGGAAAGTGTCGCATTGATCGAACAACGAAGTTCTTCCCTAGAGGGAGAAAGTATGAGAGACATGGTTGACGAAGCCATCCTTCCGGTATTCCAAGACGAGTTATCGAATGACCAGATTGAAAACCCAAGTGTAGTTCAGACACCAGAACCGAAACCTGAATACATAAAACAAGTGAGCCAAATACCAATTAAACGAATGGAGAATAAAGCCAGCGAGGAGAAGATTCGACGATGTACAAGACGCCGCCGTTCTAGAAGACGCACTTCAACCTCTAGAGAATACCGTAGTAGAATCCAGAGACAGGCCAAACCACCTTGGAACTCCAGCACGAGAAATGAAGCCCTACAGTTCTACACAGTACGCCCAATCGAGTCATTTCTGTGGCCTGGAGGTCACAATCCCAACGTCTCCAGAAGGCTTCAGTCACATGCAAGAAATGTGTTTGCAACGAGTAGGGAAAACGCCATACGTTTGTTAAAACGCATACAGTGCGAAAATTTACCTGGTAGATACCAAAAAAAGAAAAACCGAACCACGAGACTGTCACAGACAAGAGACGGAAAAGAGGCTGAACGAGGAAGAAGCAAATCTACAACTCGGAAAAAGCAGTCAAATGGTAGCCGAGGACAGTGGGACGAAAGACAGGTTAATTTCAGTGAATTTTCAAAGCGGAAGGGTAGGAAGAACACAAGGGGTCGGTCTTCGTCCAATATTACATCAGAAGTGAAGCAAAACAAATCTAAAAGCCCAGCACGTGATTGTGGTCACGTGAGCCACTTTGAGAACAAGCGACGCTCGGGCGCAGCATCAGAAGTGAAGCAAAACGAATCTAAAAGCCCAGCACGTGAATGTGGTCACGTGAGTCACTTTGAGAACAAGCGACGCTCGGGCGCACCTAACCTAAAGAGTATGGTCTCCAAAGGCTTTCTGAGTGGTCCAAGAGCATTTAGATGTCGTAAAAAGATGGGTGAAGGCAGCCGAAAACCAGCGGACGATAAACAACAGGCAAAAAAAGATAAAAGCGTTGACAGTCGACCGAGGAGGTGGTGCAGACACAAATCAACATCTTCTAAACATCGAGGTATACCTGACACAAATCGAAGTCACTTTGAAACAGTTCAACAGGATGGAAAGCTGGTGGACTTCGTAGCCTACATCTCTGTGATCCCGTCAGAAATCGATGAACTAGTGTTACCTTTTCGTGCGTGTAATAAGATACACCACATCTGGTCTGAATCAAAACAACTACTGATCAAACTGGAACATGAATTTGACTTTGTGCAGCGCATTCATTTGAAGAATATCCTGGAGGGATTCAGCTGGGATTCGGCTGAGTCTGTTAATAGAACCAAATTAGTTTGCGAATGTGCGCATTTCGTTTCAGGTCTGTTTCTTGTTTTTACGAAAGGTTTTCGTGATAACTGCATAAACTGCTGAAAAGACGTGTACATCATCTCTCATTGCTTGCCTAGACGTTCATTTTGAGAGAGCACGGAATCAGTTCATTGTGGAACTGTTGGGAAACAGGGAAACATGTTTATTCGTAATGCACTACTCATAAGGTTGCTGAAAATTCTTCGACAGCCCACGACCGGTTTCGCCCTTCTTGGGGCTCATCAGGTAGGCGCAGTCCCCGAGTTTCCTTGTGTTCCACTGAAGGAGGCCGATAAAACATGGGCATGACAAACCCCCTGGGGGAGAAACCCACTGGATAGAGGTACAAAGTCAGATGTGTCTTTCTGAATATTTTGCATTTCGAAATATATTGAACAAGTTTTGTTCCCCGGATGAAAACGTTCG
The DNA here is from genome assembly GCA_003604175.2 of Clonorchis sinensis. NCBI lineage: Eukaryota > Metazoa > Platyhelminthes > Trematoda > Opisthorchiida > Opisthorchiidae > Clonorchis > Clonorchis sinensis. The sequence continues at coordinate 1,745,896 of CM030373.1, read as the reverse complement.
TGGATCTAAGGAGACCGAACTGAAAAAGTAACCCTTGAAAAGGGTCAGTACTTACAGCCTATTCTGTATTCACCGCAACAACGGCCCGATGTAGCGTGGGATCTTTATAAAGGCTACGAGGAACTGGTCAACGGTCATGTCAAGGTCACCGTTAAACCTCCGATGTCACTAAGGTAACGGTGGACACTACTGATGCGGCATGTGAGTAGCACGCCTTCTCGTAAATCCGCTCTGCGTCTCTTGAAAAGTGAGATCTGTTACGGAATTTGAGGAGTCTCTTTGTAGCATTTGAGTAGCAGTCAATGAATATTCAGAAAAAGTTCAGGAAGACGCGTTCAAGGAGGAGGTGGACATTCAGTTTTGTAAACAAGATGCATATGAGAGTTTTGCTCCCCTGTTCAATAGTCTGTAACTGTTCAGTTGGCGTTCTCGAATAGACAACTCCGCAGCGAAGGCCTTCTTCCTTTCACTAATAGTTTGTGCCAAATTACACACGTTCTCAAATCTCCCAAATACTGAAAGTGATGTGAACAAAGACATCAACCGTAGCGACAGCGACTGGTGTGGGGGAAACCAGACACTCCTTTTTCGAACTAGTGATCCATAGTTCCACTATAGCGGAATTGATCGGATCAGTGAGTTGTGCTCAGATGAAGAGTCTCCAACCAGAAATTTAAAGCAACCAAAGTTCAAGGGGAAAAGCACCCCATCGTTGTCCTTATAAAGGGCAATCGAATGGAGAAACGTCGTTCGAATGCGGTACTCCGCGAAGGAAGTACGACGCAAATGCACCGTCAGGATGTGATGCCTAGAGAAAAACAGTCGAAAACAAGGGTTGGGTTCGAACCACGGATCTTCTGGGTACATGCATGCCTGTAGTAAGACACTGGACACTTGAGACCAGTTCAAGCGCTGTCCCTCGAATGCGCCGCACAAAGATCTCCTAATGGAGGGCCTTCCCTGAGGGAATATTTTCCATCCTAGAGGAACGACAGTTCAAAAATGCATGGTGTTATAACAGGCACTACCTTTATCCCCTTCCAAACAAGATTCCTCAACCTCTACCCAAACTCATTCAGTCACTGACGCACAGGGTGTCGTTCTTTATACACACCGTCACTAATAGACTGGACCTTATCGTGATGTGACGGTTAGTATACCTCGGTGACCCATTGAGCTATACTGAAGAGTGTCCGCGGGACACTCACAGTCTCTCATACCAGATTAGTCAATGGCTAGAGGTCTGACGAACACAGTCTTCTGGTCCTCCAGGTTGGGGGTTGGAACGTGTGGCGGATTGTTCCGTAGAAACAGTAATGCATTTGCATTTCCCGCCAAACACCGCTGCCTTGCGGTTAGGCTTTTGAGCCAAAGACTTTGGTTGAGGACAATAATCGTACCCATGTCTAGGTGTGGGCGCCCTGACAGTATCCTAGCCCACGTACAACCATGAACTGCACATATACAAATAAACTCATGCCACATTGACCGTCGCGTGGTGAGTTCAGCCGGGTCGCCTTTACTCGCTGCATACAGCAGGGCAGGTAAACAAAACCATTCTACTACTGCCCGTTTAGCTCACCATGCATCACACTCAGCTGCGACTTCTGTACGTCAGTAACAACCCTATACACTTCGAAGTCTGTTTTCAAACCGCGAAAGCCTGTCTACTTAGCCGCCTTTAATGTTCGCACACTGAAGCAAGAAGGACAATAGGCGACTCTTGCTCGAAAGTTGGATTGCCTCTGCATTGATTAATGTTGTCTGTCAGATACAAGGATGTAGGGGAAAAATCGTTAAGCCGTAGCAGCCTTTCGGTGCCTAACTGCAATGCCACCCGAAGGAAGCACGAGGGCTTGGATACTGCCTGATTGCCCACGCCTACACAGGGAAAGTAGAGAGGCAGAGGCCGGCTCCGAGCCACGAACTTTCTGGTCAGTAAACTCGCACTCTAACCACTGAGCCATGTAGGACGCAAGCACTGTGATCGAACTGACTGCACCCTTGCCCTCTTTCAGGTCCCGGCTGGGCACCTCTGGTGACACAGAAGCCGCTGCAGTTGGATGTGCTGGGGTGAGTGCTGTGTTGAGCGACAGAGCGGAACCATCTCTGCTTGATTGGATACCCGTTGATAGTCGCCTCTTCACGGTTCGTCTGGCAACGCACGTGAGAGAATCTAGATGAAGTGAGGCCCACCAAACCTTGTTTATTGTGTCCGCTTACGCTCCAACTGACTGTAGCTCTGAATCTGCCAAGGACAGTTTCTATGACGCTCTAGGTGCCCTATTACAGCGAACCAAAAGCTCAGATACCGTTGTGGTTGCTACTGACTTAAACGACCAGGTAGGTAGACTAAGCGCTGAGGGCTGAGTAGGTGGTCGTCTTGGATGGGACATGCGTGGGGCCGCGAGATGTGGCCTCCGAGGAGAGATGATGTGAGGCATCGCCAGGTTTTCGACCACCGATGCTTCAGAAGCGTGGCTGGTTTTGGATGACATCAGCGTGTTAGTAACGAGGTGATTAGAAAACGGGTATTTGGTTGTGCGGCAGGTACTTCGATCGCGAAAATCATCCAGCACCATCAGTTCCGGTGGCTCGGTCATGTGCTACGCATGCCGAAACACCGTCTACCGAGACGAGTGTTGTTCTTCGTGACTCCTTCAGAATGGCGCAAACCGCGAGGTGGACAACGTATGACTTGGCAGAAGGACGTGAAAGAGATCACAGTTTGGGTGTTCGTGGTGTTGCACGAATTCCAGGATGGGGTCCCCGCGACCCTTCCTGCAATTGGCTGGAGACATTGAAAGAAATGACGGCTGATCGACGTCAGTGGCGTTCGTGCCTTTCCAGCTTGTCCGACTCAGCGCTTGGAGGTGTAGGCACCTCAGAATACTTGACATAAACCAGCACTAGGACCCTCCCTCACCTACTCTTTTTCTCTTCTTTGCACTCTAAGGTTTTGAATATAATTAGACGAGCCTTATGGTTGTACGACAGTGATGCGTTCGTGTCGTCATTGATGACGTCAGATGCAAGAGTTAAGTTGAGTGAAAAACTACGATAGAAAAACCACTTAGACGACAGCTTGAGCGTGGGTGATAGAGACGGACCGGATTCATATTTCACGGTTATGTCCGGCCTCCTTTCGATTATGAGTGAAGTGTACTTCGATATTTCGGATCGATAGCTAATTGGAATCCGTCAAAGAACGGGAAGATCGTCACCGTTGTAGGCAAGACGGAATGAATTTATACAAGGCAATACGTCGGTGCACAAGGAATTAGTGGCAAACAGGTTGAAAGCAAATCGAAGAGAATAAAGATCGTGGCTATCACCTTCTGTGCCCGCCAATCAAGATACCCAAGTGGAAGCGTCTCAAAAAGAGAAGCAAAAACTATCAAAGGCCGGGTCTAATCCGGTGAGTTTGTGACGCCACACACCCCAAGAGTAGCGTCAAGCGAGTTCAACAACTCCATCAACAAGCCCCTCGTCTGAAATATTTGCATTCAATCCTCATGCGGTCGAAAGTGGACGGGAGATCGAATCTCTTGGGGGCACGGACCTGAAAGCAATGCCCTAGGATGAAGACTGTTCAGTTATCGCGCCCTGTCGGTGCACGGCTGCCGTGCAACCCGATGAAAGGATGAGGGATTAGATACTGTCGGTTTGTCCAAGCCTAAACAGAGGCAGCAGAAATGCCAGGGTCTGGTTCGAACTATGGACCTTGCAGTCAGCAGTTTCGCGCCTTAACCACCGACCTATCCCGAACTCAATCGCTCCGTTGTAACACTCTTTCGGTGTATAGCTGATATGCTACTCCAAGGAAGTACGGGGGCTGAGATACTGCCAAGCCCAGACAGATAAATAGGTCGGGTTCGAGCCACGGACCTACTGGTCAGTATGTTCGCACTTTAACTACTGAACTAGCTCGAGCCTGATGACAATGGTGAAAAAAACTTATACGGACCGTCTCAATAGCTTATCATAATCGAAGGAAAATTATTCTCATTGATTGGAATTAAGAGAAGCCATTTTCGCTACATCAAAAGGTTGTCTGAAAGCGCCGAGATAAAAATGACCAATCCAACCATATCGAGAATGGATAACTCATTACTTCCGAGTGCTACATGTAGTTCAATTAGAATTCGAGTTTTCGACATGACGGAGCGTCTGTACACGTCACCCATCCAGTGATTACTAAATGACTACACGTATTTACTAGATTGACCGTCTTGTAGACCGGGAGTGAACCACAAGAGCGCGCAAGTGATCGCACAGAGAATTTTCAAGGTAATCGCATAATTCAAACGATCGGGGAACTGAAACTGCAGATAGTATCAAGTAACAATTCGTGGACACTCTTTTTTGCACACTGGTCAGTGAACAATCAGGAGGGATTGAAAATTATGTACAATGATACGCATTTACATTGGAGCAGGGATGACAGGAATATCTATACAAAATACATCACAGTCAAAGTATAGTTGTCCCAATACTACAGCACAGTGGCTATGGATTTTCAATGGCGTCGGACACATTCCCCGTGGGTAGTGTTCCAGTTAGTTCTTCTACGTGCTTCGCCAAAAGGGTTGCACGTTTGCGCATATAGTGCTGCCAGTGAAGCAAAATTTGATCGTCCATATAACGACACAGGTGACCACGAGCTAATTCAGCGCGAAACTCGGGCAGTTGCAGAAGGTCCAGCATATGCAAACAAAACGGATAGCTGAAAATAAAACGAAAGAAAAGTTACAAGCGTAGGATGCAGTAAGGAGCACCAAAACCTCTCCTTCCGAATTGAGTGATCCAGAAACTGATGTTGCATTGCCCTCTGCGTCTGTATGGAACCGAGGACTTATTAGTATCATTATTTACCCGTTTCTCCGATAACCTCCAAGTTAGTTCACAGAGGACTGAGCACAAACGATAATGCATCAGGTTGTCTGTGAATCCTTAACAGATTGCGAACGTTCGCAATCATCTAACGACAGTGAAGGTCTTCACAATGTTGCAGTCCTGACGAACGCTGGAGGTTCCGGAATACACTGGTGTTCAAACAGCTGCCAAAAACAAAATTGTTGGTCTAGAATTCACAGACGGCATTATCCTAGTCTTCAAAGAAGAAGGCCTAGGCAGTAGTGGATGAACTGACATTTGACTCATAAAGTTTGGGGTCGTGCTTCCAATCGTGCAAAGCTATTGGGCGGAAGGTCCGTGGTTGGAATCCGACCCCGTCTAAGTTTGGATAAACTGACAGTATCTTATTTTGTGTGCAGATACGCACCGAAAGGATGCCACAGCTGGGTGGTTTTCACATGTCTTTTACGAGTGAAGCCATCAAACTCAGAATATCATTTAATCCAATTCTACCCGGGTTCTCAAAACCAAAATGAGGCGATCTCCAGTGGCTCTAGTTCCAAGTGAAAAGCAACGTGAAGAAAATAGACCAGGCACCGATACCCTCTTGGCTCAGGGGTCGTTGTCAAATGAAAAATATGGGGATCGTTGAAGCTTCACCTGTCCATTCCAACCGTGGCGTATCGCGGTTGCTCAAATGTTCGTAATCCAACTACGTTGGTTGGATGGGGGGGGAGAGGAAGAATCCACAGTATACAGATCAGAGGATGACAAACGTTCTCCCATTTTAGGATCTCCATTTAAAAGGAGACAGAAAGTCTCCGAGCACCAGAACGATATAAGGATTGTAAAACACCTAAGAAGTCCAGATATCAAGAGGACCCGCGATCAGGTTGCAATCGGGATTTGGAGCCGAGTGTTCCGTCTGTAAAAGACTGTTGCGACTATCCGCCAACCTCAGTGGATATTGAAAAGGGATATATATATATATGTATAGGTAGAAAAACGTGTTGTCCACTATCAAAAGCCACACCACGTCACAACAACCTATCAGAAGCCTACCTCAATCAATCAATCATTCAGCTGTAGCACCCTTTCGGTGCCTAACTGCCGTGCCACGCGAAGGAGACACGAAGACTGGGATACTGCCAGGTTGTCCAAGCCTAGACAGGGGAAGTCGAGAGGCACAGGTGGGGTTCGAACCATGAACCTTCCTGTCAGTAAATTTGCGCTCTGACCACTTGGACCATCTCGCCCCACCTACCTCCATTCGATTCAACCCATACATGGCACCGATCCACATCCTACACAAGAGCGAAATGGCTAGAATCAACTTACATGAGATACCTGGAGTAGGCCGGTTCCTTCCAATAACGCAAATAGTTCAAGTAGTTGATAAAGGCTGGTTTCTCAAAACAACCCTGTTGAGCAAGGACTGGTGGTCGCGTAAAGGTATGGATATGGCAAGACTCACAATTGAGATAGTTTGGGTTGGCAAGACACTGTACAAATTCCAGCTCAATCTGAAACCGTGTGCGAGAATCCTCGAGGCCTAAGTCTGGAGAAAACAGACAGTCACAGAGTGATCGAGGACTACTGCTCACTTTTTGTGGGTACTGGAGTTCGACCAGTCCTGGGTTGCATGTCCTCCGAAAAATGGTACGCTGCGTCCGATTTTGTGCTGAAATAGTTAGCGAACAAAGCTGTGTTAAGCAAGTACGGATTAAAGGACAAAGGCTCGGGATGTTGTTGCATTGTGGAACAAAATTAGGTTGGGTTAAGAGGACCTCGGTCAGCTAAACTTGGAATCGGTGCCTCAGAACTACTGCGTGGATCAGACTAAAACTGTGCAAGACGTTCGTTTCAATTGCAACTGTGAGCTAAAAGTGATGGTACAATGGTTAGAGCGCGAATTTACTGACCGGAAGGTCCGTGGGCCGAACCTGACCTGTGCCTCTCGACTTCCCCTGTCTAGGATTGGGCAACCTGGCAGTTTTCCAGCTCTCGTGCTTCTTTCTGTTGGCATGGCAGTTAGGCACCGAAAGGGTGCTACAGCTGAACAATTTATTAACGGTGGCAGTGTATGGGAGCGGAGAGCTCCAACTGGTTATGTGAAGCATATAGAAAGTGAACTACCGCATGCACCAGACTGTTTGATAAGTTTCTGCACTCTGGAAAATGTTGCATGTGGAGACGAAGTCTACTCCATTTCATGTTGGGGATGTCAATATCACTTAAAGCCATTAAGTTGTTGAATTATTGCCAAGTTAGCTTTTTGAATTTTAGATTTTGATTTCTCGAATTATTTTTAGCCATCTTGAGCATTTTCCAAACGACCACGTTCCCCTCCTACTGGTTAATTGCACCTTGTACGTGATAACGCATTTGTCGTTCTCCAAAGTTATCCCATATATATTCCGCGTTGCTCCCGCTGCATGTTGCATTTGGTCGAGGTAGTAAAAGCTCTCCTTCGGAGGTCCGGTCATCTACACTATGAGTGGTTGGGCTGGGGATTTGTGCACTCGTTCTCAAGTCGTGTAGAGCAGTTGATCGTACCCGTTCTTACATGACACTTCGTGTAACAAGAGGGTCCAGCAGAATGACGGTTGGCGAACTGATTATTAGCAATATGGGGAACCTAATATCCAACAGGAACCAACGTTACGGCCGATCAACGAAATGTTTTGGAACACAGTTCTGATCGTCAACCCTCTGTTCTTCATTCCGAAATGCCAACAAGCTCTTTCTCATAAAGATTTATCCGGATGCTTGGCTCAATATTTTCACACTGACAGTATCCAAAGACACGGCGTTTCCTTTCCGCAAATCAGCAACTGTACCGGTGAGACTAAGAAAAAGCGGGACATTCCAACGTCATTATTCTAAGAAGGTACAGCTGGAGATAGCTCAGTGGTTAAGGAGCAAACCCATTTACTGCACTGTCCCCCCAGAAAGCCAAACGGAGTGGCATCAACGGGCGTTCTCTTGGGTGGCCTTATCGGAGGTTAGTCGGTGTAGTTGGCAAGTACGCTGAAATACACAAACACATGCAAGCGTTTGTGTAGGCCGCCACCCCGATAAGGGAATCTAGCTTGAGTTCTACAGTAATTCGGTGAGCTGTACTGGTTTTCAGCTTTGTCCTTCAAGGTCCCGCCATGTTAGGAAGCCCTGGGGTAAGTGGCCAAACAAACCATAGGGCGCATTGTACTAGAAGTAGACATATTATGGGGTGGCTTGAAGATAATGTGACACTGTACTGTGTGAAACAGCAAGGTGCTCCTTCTAGGTACCCAGCATTTCCACACTTATAGATCCGCTCCCAGACAAGTGAGTCACGCTATCGTAGAGTGGAGTCCGGGCGGACACCTCTAAAAACCTTAACATCTGCTGCCTTACAGTCAAAGCTAAGACCGGCGTGCTAAAAATAACTTACCCCCATCTAACTGCCAAGCGGGTTAGACTGTTCAGCCAATGGTTCGAAGATGGGCAACCCAAACAAATCTACTTCTTCGACGTGGGCAACTGAGAAGCACCATTCCTCATCGTAGCTCTCCAACCGCAATTTAACCCACATCATCACCCGACGTAAAGTTGTCACCCTGTGGTAGTAGTCGGAGTTTTGTGTTGTAATGATCCTATGGAACTCAGCTCCTAGAGATCCAACCATGCCAGAAGGGTAGCAAGGAGCTGTCGGACGAAAACCAGGGAGTCCACGCTCTGAGTAAGTCCGGTAGAAGCATAATTGGGTCGTGGATTTAGATTCGACGCTTAGCATAAGGATAATGGGCAGCGACTGCCTCAGTTGTGTGCAGATCGTCGTCTGCTCCTGGCCAGTACGAACTTCGACCACAAACGCTCATATCGAGTTGCTTGGAGACCACCAACCGCTAGAGAGTCACGGACTCAGACATTGTGGCTATCAGTTACCGATGAAGAACCTCAATTATTGTCGTTTCTTCTGGGTAACACAATCTGACCCTGATCATGCCATTCTGTGGGCCAGTTATCAGTTCACTCGCCATTAGAAGTACGCGTGCCAAAGCACAGCAACTCCATTCATCAACTTCGACAGGTCTCAGTAGGTCAAGTGTACCAAGCTGAGCTGGCTAGAAAGCTACTGTAAACGCAGTCATGCCGATAACTAAGGTTGTTTGGAGGTCGAATTGAAGTGAGTTAAAGAAAATGTGCACTCAGTTTTCAAAACTGTCTGTCCAAGGCCATCCGACTCTACTGAATGAACATGGAATATCATCGCGATCATCCAGCGACTGTGATGGCACACGCAGATCGCTGAGACACATGATAATCAGGAGCTTGAAGAATGTTAGACAACGCTAGTGGATTGCGAAGGTCCAGGAGCATGGATACCAGCTCGTCGTAAACGACGGGAATCTGGCCTAGATAAATCCTTCGACGCGGCAAGGTACCTGGGCCGAATGATCTGCAGCGTTTTCACTTTTCGGTGTGGACGTGCCGGGATAATTTCACCAGAAGAGGGAGAGAACTGGTCAAAAGAGAGTGACATGAATATGAAATTCGAAAATTTCGCAACCTCCAACAAGCAAAGAGGCGGAACCGTTAAACAAGCATGACGTAGAGTTTCACTTGCATCTTTAAACAGACCGGTGAGGAGTTTACCGGGACTAGAAGCTCGGTGACGCTTGAGGGTTGGAGGTTACAAGTTCACTGTCCAATGTTGCGGTGAGGGTTGGCCATCCAACATAGCCAAAATATGGAGTGATAATTACCAGCTTATGATATATGAAAAGTGTGGTTTATATAGGCATGACAATGATGATGACAGTTTCAACAGCGATTCAACTAGCCACCTGCAGTTGGACTTGTAACCTCCAACCCTCAAGTGTCACCGGGCTTCTAGTCCTGATAAACTCTTAATCATTGTTTAAAGATGGAGGTGAAATCCTCTGTCGATGCTTGTTTAACTGCTTCGCCTGTTTACTTGTTGGAGGTTGCAAATTTTTCGAATTTCGTGTTCACATTACTCTCATTTGACCAGTCCCCTCTCTCTTCTGGCACAATTATCCTGGTGCGTCCACACCGAAAAGCCGAAGCGCCGCTATTACCACAACCTCTCTTTGATTCCTCTAATACAAACTGTAGTGGCACAATAAATACCTTATTTATGTCTGCATAGTTATACATCGTCGCCAGATGGCGCTTTGGGTGACATGGGTTTGTGTCGACTAGATTCGCATCACGTGCATGTAGAGACCGTGAAAATCGCCTCAAATTTAATAGGACGTTATATGTTAGGCAAATACGGAGTGTAACTGGAGTGGAGACTTCAAAACACCGTTGCAGTACACACAAACTAACATTTAAATTTATTCACTAAAATCCTACGATGTTTTTCATGATCTACTCATATATTACCAAAATAAAAAAATCGGAAGATTGTGGTAATAGTGATATTCCTGCCTAAATTGTTCAACCCAGAAATTCGGGCGCCTTTTTAGAGGTAAACGTTGTCACCAGTGACTGCTTCGCTCACCGTGGCCTTTTTTTAGCCTTTTGCGCACATCAGCTGGAATCGTTTACACATGTCCTATATTTTCTCGCCTACGTCTAATCCTCAGTTTTCTAGATCCATTAGGCTTCTCGATCCGGCCAGGTCATCATCATCATCATCGACAGCATGACATCAGTGTTGAACACCGATGCTTCGCTGCCGTACAACCATGATTTATTTGAAAGCCTTATTGTGAAGAAAAAGAATAAAGATGGATGGGGAGTGGACTAACTGCTGCCTTACTACAATCATTACGAGGTGCCTACACCTCCAAACACTCATTCAGGCAATCTGGATAGAAACTGACAACAAGATCGCCACTGACAGCGGTTGGCAGCCATATCTTGCAGCGTCTCCAACCAGGCGCAGTGGGGATCACGCGGTCCCCATCCTGGAAGGCGAGTAGCACCGACAGCACCCAAGCGTTTCGTGATTTCTTTCATACCCTTCTGCCAGGTCAAGGGTTGGCCACCTCTCTGCTTACGCCACTCTGAATTGGGCACGGAAAATAGCACTCTCTTCGGCAAACGATGATTAGGCATGCGCAACACATGTCCCAACCAACGCAGCTTCTGGTGCTGGACACATTCTTCAATGGAAGTACCCGTTGCACAACCCAAAACTCGCTTTCTAACTGCCTCGTTACGGATTCGCCGACACCATCCCACACGAGCTATGGTTCTGAGACAACGATTGTCGAACACCTGAAGACGTCTCAGTTCCGCTGCTCGAACAGGCCAAGTCTCACAGCCATACAACAAAACAGCCCGCACTGTAGCTTGATACACACGTCCCTTGAGATTCAGGGACACACCACTTTGACGCCATAGGTGTCTCAAATTAGCAAACGCGACCCGAGCCTTGCAGATTCGTGCATTTACCTCATCTGTCACACTACAATCAGAACTAATACAACTTCCAAGATATGTAAAACGCTCCACAACTTCCAGTACCTCTCCCTGGATTGTAAGTGGCGTGTTCAGTGACTGCATGTCCAGGAGCATGACCTTACACTTTTTGGGTGCAAAGTGCATACCAAAGGACGGGATGACTTTGGTCAGTTCATCTAAAAACACCTGCGCCTTCTCCTCCTCTTCAAAGATAAGAACGATGTCATCTGCATATTCCAGATCGACAAGGTTTTCGTCAGAGGCTATTTGAACACCGGGGTTTTGGAGACCTTCCAGCGTTCGTCTCATTATTTCATCGATCACGAAGTTAAACAGGAATGGGGATAGTGGGCATCCCTGACGGACGCCACTTTGTGTACGGAAGCTTTTGGAGAGCTCGCCGTATACTCTCACACGTCCGGAAGTCTTGGAATACAAAGAGCTTATTATGTTCACGAACTTCCGGGGCATTCCTTGGTGGGCAAGCGTGTCAAGCAGAACAGACCGGTCAACCGAGTCAAATGCGCCTTGGAAATCCAAGAATACTAGAATTGTGGGTCGCTTATACGTATGGCGTTGTTCTAGCACCTGACGAAGTGTGAAGATTTGGTCAACGCAACCCCTACCAGGCCGGAATCCCGCTTGCTGCTCTCGAGACAGTGTCTCACGAGCCACCGTAAGGCGACGAAGCACAAGTGACGCCAACAGTCTCGTTACGACCGGGGTCAAGCTGATCCCCCTGTGGTTGCCACACTCACTACGAGCCCCTTTTTTGAAAATGGGCACTATCACCGACTCTCCCCAGTTGTCTGGGACAGACTCCTTTTCCCAGATGCAGGCAAACAGATCAGACAGGCGTTGACTGAGGATTTCACCCCCATCTTTGAACAATGCGGGTGGGAGGTCATCCGGACCAGAGGCTCGGTGGCGCTTGAGAGAACATATGCAGTCATAAACCTCCGAGGCCGTAGGTGGTTCCACGTTCACCGTCCAGGGTTCTACGTCACCTGTGGGTTCCAGATGGGCGCCAGCTGGTGGCCATGACAATTGTTGTTCGAAGTATTCGGCCCATCGGTCGAGACGTTCTTCTTTATTCGAGATGGTCACTCCATTCCGATCCTTGATAGTTTCGCTCACAGGTGGTTTCCGGGGACCGGTCGCACGGATCAACTGAAATAATCTTCGGGCATTACCGGATTTCTGGGCCTCTTCCATTTCCTTGGCTTTCTGTGTCCACCACACTTCGCGGTCGGCTTTCACACTCACCTTCACTTGACGTCTGATAATTCGTCGCACCAAGTTATGTTCCGGGCCGGCTGGGATATTTCTCCGAGATTTAAGCAGTGCCACCGTTCGGTCTGATATCCAGTGCTTGAGTGCGCCTGGTGGTGCCGTGCCACAGGCGAAATTCCCAGCACTATGCAAAGAGGTGGCAATCTCGTCCCAGTATGCGTTCACATCTGATGGTGGAGCATTTGGAAGAGACCCTAGAAGACGATTCTGGTAAGTTCGTCTAACATCCGGATCTGCCAGTCTCTCAGTTGCCAAGCGATTTGTCCGCACCTTACGCGGTCCTGGAAAACGTAGGGAGAAGCGACTCCGGACGAGCGCGTGGTCGGAATCCACAAATGTGTTCCAAAACGACCGACAGTCAGTTACTGATCCGCGCCATCGGTAACTGATGGCGATGTGGTCGATTTGAGTTTGTGGTCGGCGTGTCGTTGGAGGACACCATGTGGCCAGACGACTTCGGCTATTCCGGAAGTTAGTACTGCATAGAAACAGCCTGCGATCAGCACACAGCTGAAGCAATCGTTCCCCATTGTCCGTACGTACCGAGTCCAATCCATGTCGACCTCCTAATTGAGTCTCAGATACGCTAAGCCTGCCCACTTGTGCATTCAAATCTCCGGCAACCACCACGATGTCTGAGCTTTTAGCTCGCCGCAGCAGGGCATTCAGGGCGTCATAAAACCTGTCTTTGACGGTGTCGGAGCTACAGTCAGTTGGGGCGTACGCAGACACGATAAACAAACATCGATCAACATCCCGCTTGTGAGACCCCTTCACAGACGTTGCCAGACGAACCGCACAGAGGCGACTATCAACAGGTATCCAGTCAAGCAAGGATACTTCCGCCCGGTGACTTAGGACGATACCAACCCCTGCACATCCAGCTGCAGCAGCCTCTGGATCACCAGAGGTGCGCAGTCGGAAGCGAGTGGAGACTGATGGGGCGGTTAGCTCAATCATTGTGCTTGCATCTTGAATTCTTGTTTCCGAGACACAGCACACATCAATGCCAAGCGTGTCCAGTGTGAGAGCAAGAGCAGCTTGTTGTCCTGCTTGCTTCAGAGTGCGCACATTGAAGGCGGCCAGATAGACTGAGTGTCGAGGCTTGAAGAGTGATTTGGAGATACCTGAGGATGTCGGCGCCATGTGACGAGCAGATGCTGCACGCAAAGCCGATGCAAGACGAACGGAGTCATCGGTCCTAAGTGCTGGGCCTACAAGGAGAGAGTTGTTAATGGGGTGGGGAGAGGGGGAAGAAAAAGTATGTGAAAGGGAAAGAAGGGAGGCGTCAGCAGTAGGCTGTTTTCGCTTACCCGCCCTGCTGTATGCAGCAAGTAAGGCGACCCGGCTGATGGTACCACGCGACGGCCGATGTGGCATGAAAGTACTGTTATTTGTGAATTTCATGGTTGTACGTGGGCTAGGATACTGTCAGGGCGCCCACACCTAGACAGGAGGACGATTAGGGTCCTCAACCAAAGCCTTTGGCTCAAAAGCCTAACCGCAAGGCAGCGGTGTTTGGCGGGAAATGCAAATGCATTACTGTTTCTACGGAACAATTCGCCACATGTTCCAACCCCCAACCTGGAGGACCAGGAGACTGTGTTCGTCAGACCTCTAGCCATTGACCAACCTGGTATGAGAGACTCTGTGAGTGTCGCAGGGACACTCCCCAGTATAGCTCAATGGGTCGCTGAGGTGCGCAAACCGCCACACCACGGTAAGGTCCAGTCTCTTCGTGACGGCCACGTGGTCTTTTTCACATAAATTCTCACGGTTCGTCGAGCCATTTTGTACTCCCGAACAGGATGAATACGTGTCAGAGCCTTAGACAAGCTGAGAGTACCGTCCGAGATCTAGTTATAAGATCTTCTTGGATGCGCCATCCTACAAGAAGTTCCCAACATCTTACAGTGTTGCAGCAAAAGTCAACATCAGAAGACATGTTTTCCGAAAGGGACTTCATGTAAACGAGTTTCACGTGAGATTCTAAAAAGTTCTCAATGGCCGGGCGAGATGTGCACTCCTGGAACGCCTCTGAAAAGCGCAACGAGAACCAGCGCATGATCCCAACCGAAAAAGTTGTTCCTGAACAAGAAATTGACCCACGCCATTTATCAGCAATAGCGATGGGGTCTAAGTGCGTATGGGAGTGGCTCGAATGCGGAGCAGAAGCCGAAGTCGGCACTATACAGAATGTTAGGTGGAAATGCGCACCAAATGTAGTATGCACGCTATGGAAGCACCAGGGGACAGTGATTTTCCGAAGGCAAGTGTTCACGACAATTTGTGGATGGCAAACGAAAAAAAAGCTCATGAACCGAAACCAAGTAAGCAAGGTTGTACATCACCAACACTTACGTATAAATCAATCAAACTCGAAGACACCGAACACTACACGGTGCCGCGTTACGCACATGTAGGCGCTGAAACGGCCAGAAAAACCACACCGCACGCGATTGGCCTAGTGGTCCGGGCCGCTTGGTTTCCAAGCCTAAAGCCGAGCTCTGATTGGCCGAATGTCTGAACCCACAGCCAATCAAAATTCAGTACGTTACGCATGTCATTTGCGCCGCTCACTAGAAGCACACCCAAATTATTTTCGCCGGAACTATGGGGTTTTCGAGGTTTTTACTTTTACGAGGACTTATTCTAATCCATTTACACCTGTAGGTGGTATGTTGCTCACAACATTTTGTTTAAGTGAGCGGAATTTCAAGGTCACGGACCATCACCGATTCGCATTTTGCTACCGGTTTACGAGAGATGAAACACGAAATCTCATTTAACCATATTTTGGCGTTATTTAAGAATAAAACAACATCTACAGAATAGCCTATGCAGATTCCAACCAGGAAAATCGGTCATCAACGTTTGCTTCCTTTATACTCCCCAGATTTAATGGACGAGATAATCTTGTTCAGCGTACTTCATCACAACACTTTTTCTTATGGAGCTCAGCTTCCATTAAGTACAAAATTGTCAGAAAACGGCACTAATTGTGCAGTGGTTATGCGAGGACCGTCTCTGTGGATGATTGCATTTCCCAGCTATGCATAACTAGCCCGTGGATAATACAGCGTCAGAAGGTAACCTTCGGTAAATTACCAACACAATGTTATCATTTCTATCGGGACTATTTCTCACCATAGGTGGAATACGTCATAAAGCGGTGATCGTGATAACGATAATCGTTGTCACTCACCTCGACTATTTGTCGTCACTGCAGCATGCTAGCCCCGTGTCAATGTGCGGCGCTGATTATGAGGCCCCACCCATACACGATAACTTAATCCAACGGCGAATGACGACTAATCATACTCATAACTGTATTCAATATCGCCTCCCTTCGCTACGTATCGTTAACTGCTAGGCTTGTCCGTGTGTGAAGCTGATTATGAGGCCTCACCTATACACGGCGACCTAATTTAATGGCCAATGACGGTCTCTCATAATCATAATTGTACGCGTTTTCAATCATCTCGAATACTTGTTGTAACTGCTAGGCCCACTTCTATGTGCGACGCTGCTTATGAGGCCTCACCTATGTACAATAACCTAATCCAATGACCAACGACTGTCTCTCACGCACATCTGTACACGATGTCGCTTATCCCTGTTACCTATAGTAAAAACCAGGCCAGAATCTATGTGGGCCGTTGAAAATAAGGCCTCAACTATGCGTGTTATCCTAATCTAACGCCCAACGTGGGTCTGTCATACTCATAACTGCGGGCGATATCGCCTACCTTGACTACTTATGGCAATTGCTAGGCCTGTGTCTATGCGCAACGCCGAATATGAGGCCTCAACTAGGCTCAACAGCCTAATCCGATGGCCAACCACGGCCCGTCACGCTTATAACCGTACTCGACGTTGCCTACCGTGGCTACTTATAGTAATCGCAGGGCCCGTACACATCCTCGTAACTGACCCATGCCCCAAATATACATACCAGACCAATCCAACGACCAACAGCGGTCCTTCATATCTATACATGTCATCCGTTTGCCAACCCCATGCCTAAAAATACAAAACCACCTTTAAAAATTCATGTTTCTATTTATTGGTTGTACCGGCACAAACGTAATATTTGGTCAATCCAGTTCCAGGAAGCCGCTTTTACTCGACAGGATTTCTGAAAGGAAAAATGTATAAGCAATTACGACTCGTACACACTCCGTAAACATCCTTTAAAACATATAATGCATGCCGGTCTCAATTTGTGACAATTCCTTGGCGAATTAACTACAATAACAACCCTAAACGACTCACCCAAGGGGTTCATGTACGGAACTGTCCACGGACCCAAGTACGGCGTTGCAATGGCGGTACCGCGACTGCCATACCCAGTCTGACGGTTTGCCCGCAGTCCACCATATCCACAATATCTACTGGATGAGGGTGTTAGGTGCACCCACAAGACCGTCTCAATCCGTTTAATTTGTTCCAGGACTTGAAAGAATTGGCCACCTTATTATCCTGTCTGCTTGTTCTGTCCACAAATACACTAATTCTCCCAACGTCACTATCGATGGTTCGGTAAAGCTTTGCGCCCGGTATAGGGTGTACTGACTACCATAAAAAACATGCTAGCTGTGACAAATTCCCTGGCTTGGTTTGGACGGACACCTGCCACAATGATAGGAGACCTTTTTATATATGTTGTTAAAGGCTGCCCAATTTTGAGTTTGCGGCGACACAGAGGGCGAAATTATTGTCCTTGTCGTTTCGAGATTATTAATGCCAAACGCAATGCAAAATAAAAAAACGTGAAGAAACCGGCTCTTCCGCAAATTTCCCACCGTCATCAGATGTACACCACGCGAAGCCGTTGGCAGCCATTAAAATATAAATTCCGCGCCCATGGTGGACCTGGAGTACGTTTAAACAACTTTCAACAAACTGCGCCTGCATGGAAAGATCACAAGGGACCGAATAAATGCCATCAATTGCTGAAACTTTGGGTTAAAGTTTTCCTCCTCCGAACTATGGTTTCAGAGAAATTTTGGGTGTGCATCTAAGGCTCGGCGTCATTTACCAATGCCACATCTAGAAGTCATCGAAGCTCCCAGCATGTTCCTGCCGCATTCATTTTATATAAGACCAGGTTTTGGGTGTTAATACATCGTGCATGCGCCTGCATGGAAAGATCACAAGGGACCGAATAAATGCCATCAATTGCTGAAACTTTGGGTTAAAGTTTTCCTCCTCCGAACTATGGTTTCAGAGAAATTTTGGGTGTGCATCTAAGGCTCGGCGTCATTTACCAATGCCACATCTAGAAGTCATCGAAGCTCCCAGCATGTTCCTGCCGCATTCATTTTATATAAGACCAGGTTTTGGGTGTTAATACATCGTGCATCTTTGGTGGTTTTAACGGGTAATAGCCTATAAAATGCCCTTATTATACAAAAGAAGTCTGGGGTCTGCAACAGTCATTAGCCGGTTTCCGTGCGTTGCGACACCCGTCCAAGTTTACCACTCAATTGAGCCTCTACATACTGCCAGCGCTGAGAACATAAAGAGCATTGCTTCACCCTTTTTTCACCTGTGCCTTTCAGGTGAACGACAGCCGCTTAACGACAAGAACGAAGCCGACCTGGGCAACTCAGGCGAAAACCTCGATCCTTTGTAGCAATCCGTGAATCCGCAAATCGATGGGAGCATTTTATTCCATGGCTCTCTACTGGGCTGGAAAATCTTTCAGTCAGGAGTAGAAGCCTAGCTTAGCTCTTAGCTAACCGCATTAAGGCAGTCAAAGTGTCTTGATTACTGTCTTTGGGCCCATCAAAGTTAAAGTCTTTTGGGGCGCACAGTGATCTTGCATGCCCTCACGGCAAATACACCGCTTACTCTGTTGTATAATACGGGTTTGCTTGGCAGTTGAAATTCCGTGCAAGTGGGTAATCTGCCGTAAACATGTCTTTGCGCTCTTCATCTATTGTTCGAGTACGAATTGTTGGTTGTTCCGTGTCCCGGTGGGAGGATAGCTGCCGATAAAAGGTATGCTACTAGTGCCGGTTTGGCGGCTTTGACCAGTAACAATGTTGAGTGTGGTTTTATGGATTTGGATTAAGTGCATGAATCTCCAAGGTCCTAACTGTAATAAAATATATGTGTACAACCGTTCATAGTGTTATCAAAAAGGCGTTCAAGTTGACTCTATCGGTGGAAGCAGACCAGTTACACGTGAGCGTTTTATGTAATTCAAGTGCAGTTTCTTTGCACTTTCGGAAGGCGATAAAGAAAAGAACAGTGGTCAGAAAAAAGGTTTTGCAGCTACGCTGATGGAACAATAGCCATTAGAGAGCAAAGGTATTTACCAGCTTCTTGACTTTTACGTAAGTTCTGTATTGCTTGGAGCTCGACACTGAGAAGATTTCAGCATTCAGCCCCATTCGTTTCAAGGAGCACCTAGCTCCATCGACAACATACACCCTGAAAACCATTACACTTTCTGCCAAAGTATGTGTGCTCAAAGGGGGGCTCATTAAGGTGCTACATTTCTTCTCCTTTCAGCTGAGCGGTTGATCTTGCCAGGTTGAAAGTTACAGACAGGAAGTTTGCAGTTGATTTAAGCTCATTCGGCTGGAGTGCATTCATGGATTCACGGATAGGTACACAGGTTTAAAACTTATTTTCACGCTTTCATTGTCGGGTTTTGTCGTTCAAAGGCTTTCGTTCTCCGCAAAGGCACCAGCGGAGAAGAGCGCTGCGCCACCCTACAATTTCTCAACGCTGGGAAGTAGGTCTGCTAGCGCGAGGACTCACATTGAAAAGCATCCAACTTCAGTTTGAACTGGGTTCCAGGTTCAATGTAAAAGGAGGATATTCCAAGGACCAACCAGTTGAAATTAGAAAATTGTCGTCTAGCACAGTTTTATCATTCTAGCTTGAAAATCTCAGCACGTCTTCACCTAGTATTCGTGGGGTCAGGGCGGAAAATTCGTATAAGTGTGCTTTTAGCCCTCTTAATGCAACGACAGATTTGTGGTGTTCGAGTTTCTTGTGGCGCCCTCCACAATCCAAGGATTTGAGGCCATCAGCCATCGCTGCATCAGCTATATGGACACTCTCAATGGAGGTTACCACTTTCCCAAGGTTTGATCAGAAAATTTCAGTTGGCCTACCAAGCAGCGGTTTAACACACACTCTATGCAGCGTCTGGAATTCCATGCACCTAATGTGAGAGGAGATACTTCAAATCACCCGAATAAAAGTGTCCTGACAGCCAATTTTTTCAGGTGGAGTAGGAAGGAAATGTTTGAAGACAGACGGCAGCCAGATCCAGTTTGGCGTTTAGCATCCCAATTACTTCCGTCTTTTCACTTAAGCTGGGCCTACTTTCATTCAAAGCGTTCTACCAGACGATAGACCTCTATTTATTGCAGAATTTCTCCTTGGTTTTCATTAGACTTCGGTCTTTGGAGCATTGGGACGTATGAAGTGCGACTGAATTCTTCTAAGAATTGATAAGATATGGCGTTCAAAATCAGTTCTTCGTTTTTGCTTTGGGTTTAGCTCTCTGTTAGTACAAACGCGTTCTTTGCGCAAGGACATTTCGGTAGGAGGCTGCGTTATTCCGAAAATATCAACTTGTTTCAGGTCGGGTGATTTAAAATGGCCCGCCTCAGAGGGATTTGCATCACTTTGAGCTGCATGCCAGTTAGCCAAATGGTCCCGTAGCTGTCGGGCAGTAAGCGGCCATCAGGTTTAAACCTGGCTTGTCAAGCACTTTCTTCCAAGTCCAGAGTAGGTTGCGTTCGATCGGGCTTTCGATGCAACTTCAGGTAGAAATGTACTGCCAAAAACAAGCGAACCATGTTTCATTAGGGAGAATTTGATAAGCCTCATCTGGCTCCAAAGCTCCGAAGTGGTTCGTCTTGTGAAAGGTTGAACGAACATCGTTCCCTGTGAAGAACGATCTAAATATAGGTCTTTTGTGACTAGTTTCTGCCCACAAGAAATCTGATGAGTTAGCTGGGGCAGAACACCGGCCTACGTTATGTCCTGCGTAGGCCTTAGGTACATCTGTTGTGTAAGCAGTGGGTTCTTCTTCTCTGGCTCTCTGGAGGAGGTCGGCTAGCCAATTTTTTGGTGGCGTCTCATGTGCTTGAATAAAACATCAACGTTTCCCCGATAGTGCTTGTTATCGTTGCCCGTTTTTGTATGTTCCACCGGCACTGGTGACAACAAATGCAGCTGCTCCTCTTAGGTAACGCTGAGCTATTTCAATCAGGAGCTCGGTGGTATTCCTTGATTTAGGGTGGCGTTCGCTGTTTGATTCGGTGCCTATCTACTCTGCTAGTTTGTAGCTGATGCTAATGCGCGCAAAGAACTCGAAAAGTCCAAACCATGCCACGACTTTCATCTCATGATATTAGCAATGGTAACTTGCGCCATTTAGGGCTCAGACCAAATCACCCTAGCCGAAAGCAGATACATCAATAGACCACCGGCAATGTCCTGAATGTGTTGTAAGGAGAACTGCCCGGTGCCTTGCTTTTATTTCGTACGCGGCAGTGGCCGCTTTAGCACCACTCATCCGGTTTCTTTTTTAAGCCATATGGAGTAGTGATTTCTACTAGTTCCTTTTTTGTAGGACGTGTAAGAATAGGATGTTTGATCCTGGCCGTTGAGCTGAGGATTCATTTGTAGATCCGATGAGGTTGGGTTGTCTGTTAGGAAACATGCTGTAAGCGCACGGCGAAAATCCGGCTGATGACTCGAGTATCTGTAGGACTACCACATATTTTCGAGTGGACGGTGTGGTCGCCAAACCTTAACCTAAACAGCTTAAGACTACGTCGAGTTGCTGGAAGGAGACGATTCTCGGATTGGAAACGAAGACTTTAGTGGCGAAAAACCCATGGGAACTTTTAACAATATCCAAGGCTGATTTTCAACAAGGACCGCCGAAACTTCGTATATTTGTTTGGACAAGGCTTTCAGTGACAAAAATTGGCTTGTTTGCTTCCGTAAAAAATTGAAAAGCGCTGACCTTAGCCCTCGTGGCTGCCAAATATTATCGTACCATGGTCTTATTCCTGGTCCACAACGAGTGGCTAATAGGATTGCAGGCAGCCGACAATAGGCGCCACTGGACCCCTACCTGCAATTTATTTTTCTCGTGTATGTGATAAGCGTATGTTAGCATACAGTTTATTGCTAAGACTCCCATTGTACAAACATGGTGGCCTTAGTCAAAGAAGTCAGAGACCATGTTTGCGAGAGCTTAGTAAGCGCAAGAGAACTTTTAGCCAAGTGGAGCCGTTTCGTATGTTGGTCATCTCCGCTGCGAAAGTTGGCTCAGCGGTCCCTAAATTATTCCGGCCAAGTTATCAAAGTATGAGATTCTTGTGATGGTGTAAGTGGCGTAAGTTCTGTGTGCACAAGCCCCGGCGCGTTTCATGTGCACCACATGCTCAACCCGCTGCCGACGCACGGAGTCTGAACTTTCTTCGGTTTATTCAAAAACAATAATGATCTTGGCACCGTCAAAGATGGTGCTAAAATTTGAAGGTTTTGCGTGCACCACTCCTGCATTTCTGGTTTGCTGAAGGTGATTTTAGCCGCGCCTGGCATCTCACGGAAAAAATGGATTGCTTTTGGTCCTTTGGATGCATTCTCTTTAATAATCAATCTACAAGGATTCCTCATCAGACCGCTGGGTTTCGAAAATATTTTTACACTTCACCTTTAAACGATGTGTGGCATGCCATTGCACATGACCATAATGGTGCAATCAAAATAAAGACATGCCTGACGCTAGTTGTGTGTCCAACGATGCGTGGAAGCTGGGCAGTCAAATGAAGAATGGGCGTTATCCGACACAAAAGAGATCATGCCTAATCTGACGTGGTCTAAACGCAGTGTGCGACAACTGAACTATCCTTTATCTTGGAAGCCGAAATGGGTACTCAGTTAATCGTCAGGCAAACGTAGTGTGATCTATAACGATGTTCAAAGCGATGAATTCTGACTGTAGGACAGCAAAACGGGCATTCGTTTATAACCCACTGGTGATGCTACCGCCAACTGGGTTACTGTTTTTGGGTTGCGAACATTTCATTCCGAAAAAGTAACAAAAAATATTAAACCTGTGGTGAACGAAATGTGCTGTGAAATTTGATTGGGTATGCCCATTAGATCCCAAAGAGTACAGGGCGCGTTCTCAATGTTGTTTTTATTACAGCGGTTAGGCCCGATATGTGCAGAAAACCCAGCGTTGCAGATTCGTCCTCTGGTGTATTCTTTGGTGCACCGACAGAGACAAACTAAGTGAACGCCATTAAAAATACATAAACAACGTTGTAGCTTGACAGCATTGTAGTTGGGCGCTGATTGGTGACAAAAGTGTTCAGTCAGGCGCCACCATACGACGTCTTTCCGTGTGTGACCGATCATGCGTATCGTATAACCCGAAATATTGTATGCTAGCCTTGGCTTAGAGGCCACCACGCTTTTAAAAAAGGGTCATACGGCCCGAAATACGTATCACAACAGTTCAGGTTACAGCGAATACAAGAGATTCAATGAATTGAGCTCCCAGTCGTGGTCTCTGTAAGAAAGGCCATAATATATTGTAGGCATCGCCTGACACCTGATTTTCCGGATATTCTCGAAGAAATTTAGGCTTAGTTTAAGTCTTAAAACACGATAAATATGCGTACCTAAGGTACTAAACGCGCTTATCTAAAATATTACTGAAGATAACAATAGCAGAATAAATTTGAGAGCAAAATCACCCCGAATACCAATAAAGCGCCGGAATAGTGCCGACATGGTAACCCCATTTGAATAAAATAAGCCACTTTCCCATTCAAGGGAGGACGGATCAAAGTCACGTTAACTTGCTAGTGAAAGCAATTTTAGCCGGAGACCTAAATAAGGCCGTTCAGGATTGACGTTTTCCACTAAAATTGTGAAAAGAATAGTTAACAGGGGGAATTCCGGAAATATGGCTGGTAGTAAACTTATTGAATTTACTCTTTTTGCGTCCATTCGGGGGAAGACTTTAGGCTCCATAAACAGGAAGAAAGATTCACAGAACCGTAAGTTTGTTGTGATGACGCTCATTCGGTTTGTCAAATGTCACTGAAAGCTTCTAACTTAATCCGTTTTGGCACGCAAAACTCTGAAACACCAAAATCAATCAATGACGGTAGGTAATGCTGACGTCATTTTTATTTCAGCTCACGCAAAACGTCGCTTGTTATCGTGAAAATGCCTCCAGAATCCAACTTACCGCTAGCAGTCTTTTAGGAATACTGATTTCGCCGGTACTGCCGAAGGACTCAACCAGGTTCTGTGCGTTGGTATGATCAATACACACCGGTGCATCAGGTGCATGCTCCATCCAAATGCCATCCGCAGCTTAAGTTATCTGAGATGTTTTTCCCGCTAATGCTGGGACCTCGTAATTTCTCGTTCCACCGTATGACTACATTAACTGCCACAAACTCAGTAACCGGCATTTAGATGACGCAGTATAATCATTCGAAGTTTCGTTACCACAGACCATCTTGCAATTAGGCACTCACTAGCAACCAGAGTGAAAGTTGTGCTGCGCGCTTACAGTGCGTGGCACCATCAAGAGAAACATAAAGTGTTATTTTTATCATTTTGGTGATACTTGGCGCAAACGTTATGCGCAATTATTGTTACAGCTATTGCTTGGCTATCGAATGTTCAATCCATAGGTTTCGGGGGAAATAGAGACACTAAGAAAACTATTGCGGTTTTGCTGGAGACATGGGTTTGTGTACTGACTTGGCGGAGGCAGTGGGCGCGTCACATCTTACATTGCTCAATTGCGGCAGGTGCATTTTTCTCGAATGACGTCATGAAATACCATGAAAGCAGAACGTGCAACAAAAAATAAGTGCCCTCTACTATACAACATCTCAATGTGCCTGACATGTTTTATAGGGACCTATGCACCGACGGAGTGATGTGCGGCCAACCAATCAAACATTCATTCGTCCAAAGGGAAGCATACTTGCCTCACGCTTATCCTTAGAAATGCGACAAAGCTTTTATTCTTATTACAATCTTTCAAAAAAAAACTCATAACCTCATCTGCCGACAACCTCTCTCTGTGCCCCATCTCTTGGCATCTCCGAAAATCGTTCGTAAGACCAGGCTACAGCACTTTGGCCAAAAGCACCCTCTCTCTTTGAGTACCGCGACCATAGACTTTGGACGCTACCGTGGTTTCAACCAGGAGGTTATAATGCATACAGCAGTGAAAAACAAAATTGCTTTAAAGTATTCAACGGGTTCACATCACTTGACGTTTGACCGGAAGGAGGTAACAATCATAGCTCCTTGTTTGGGTCCACAGAAGCCGATATTAAACCAAGCTCACGCAGCTATTGTTTTGACTTGCCATTAGATAGATGAATAATGACCCGGAGCTGCTTTTTCACCCCTTTGCTTGATTTATTCAACAACCCTTGCAGATTAACACGGAACTCTAACGGTTACCGTTATCATAATTCACCGCAAAGGCGACCGCAAATCAACGTGCTAGTTAACAGCATGTTTGTGGCAGTGACGACATTCTCCCCATCACGAGCACAATGAAGCTTCTTCGATTAATCCCTCTGCAGGCAGAGGATTACTTTTACATCGCCAGGGGCAGCGCACTCTCAGGCAGACTCATAGTGGTCTTTACGGCAACTCGCTTCTCACGGAATTTATGACTTTAATCTTGACTAATGCGCTAAAAGTTATCCAGCCTTAAGAATATCATTGACGTTTTGGGGAGACAAAGGTCAGGAAAACCACTCTGAATGTAGTTACAACAAAGCAAACAAATTGCCGTTACCCACCAGGATGCTTGACTGCGTAACTTTTCACTTTGCACCCCGTTGTTCCTAGGCCGCGTTGAGATCCGTGGTACATTCGCAAGCACAACAACTCATTTGTTTTGATACACTCTGACTTGCACCAAAACCTCATGGTCTTGGAAACAATGTTAGCTCAATAGAAATGTGCTAAACTAGGCATTAAATATTAGGTGCATTGAGCAGTAATTCATACATCTTTGACATAAAATATGTTCAAAAAGCAAATCTGGCTGATTTATCTGTCTTTGTTAGACTTTCAATTCATTTTCTAACTAACTGACACAGAAACATTTCGTTCGACGGATAAGCTTACGACCATGAATGGAATCAAAAGGGTATCAGACAAAAGCAACCACTTATTTGACAGAAGGCTTCCGATTTAGTTCTTGTATCACACAATAAGAACCTACAAGCATTTGGTATGGTTTTATAATTAAACCGTGTGCTTTTTACAAACCACCCTCGGGTGAGTGTAATTGGTGGAGGGTTAAGGCATTTTGCTTCCAGACTTTTGTCCCTCGGTAACCAGTAGGTGATCCGTTAATTTTACTCATGTACAACAAAGAAAACTGCGCCTCCATAATGCCTATTTTTTGACACCACAAAGATACAAGGTGAAGTGACTGATATACGTAAATGAGCAAAATGTTGGGCCTACCTATGAATGCATGAGAGCGATTACGTTTGACCTCGCGCCCCTCCACTAAGGGAAGCTGAATGTCAGCAATGAGTACACTAGACATATTTCAACAAATAAGAGGCTACACATCTTTAATGATGGAAGATTTTGGTTGGCGATCCAACATACCCCTGCGATTTGTAGTCTCCGAATCTTTGTTCGTTTTAAATACGGTGATCGGTTTTGTTGGCTCTTGTCATTGTGCGGCTCCACCAACTTTCGTCTGATATAGCACCAAAGGCAGGGTGCAACACTGATTGACTGGGTACAGCACACCCCAGAAGATTGGGTCCTGAGCAAGAATAACCGCGGTACCCAGATTGCTTCCACCCTCGTCAGACCTGGGTTGTGCAGAGGGTCCGGCGAAATGAGAAAACAAAATAGACAAAACAAAATGATGAAATCGTTTTGAAATATTCAAATACAATTGGAAACGGGAGAGAAAATGCTAGTTCATTCAGATGCACAACGGTTGGCGGAGCGAAATTTTGGTTTCAACAACTCAGCCTGGAACCGCAGCCATTGTTAAACACATTGAATCTAAAATATGCGGGGGTCTGACATCCTAGTTGTGTACACACCTGCAGACCTTATCGAAGGCTTATCCGCACACCATTTAATTCTTCTTGGGATCCACTGGGTTCGCTCCGTTTTATCAACGGCATTTGCTGACCCATTGCTAAATATCACATCGGAGTTTCCCACTTTAGTTGCAGAGCTTAAACAGTCAGCCGTTTACTCCGCCTATATGGCTTAAATCGATATTGCCGAAAACCTGTAAGCGTTCCTTCCCCGAGGAGGTTAAAGGATAAATTTTGCTTGTTTGGAATTCGGAAGTAGTAAATCTGAGCGCTGTGTAGAAATATTGCACAATACTCTTTCCCTGTAGAGTCCATTAATAAAACCAAGTAATTTACGGAAGATTGCACCCTTCTCAGGCTTTTCACTGGTGTATTCTGGGCCCCCGCTCCGGTCTATCTCTAAGACTTTTTGCGGTTACTATACGCTGATATTCGTCAAGCTTGTCTTAAGTCCTAAGGGGGACACGAACGTCCCAAATTTCATGGGTTACGTTGACTGAATGTGGGTCCTGTGAACGGCGCTCTGGTTATCCGCTCAGTAGTGCGGGCGAGCACTGGACTGGGATCATGCGTCATATAGTTCCCCTAGTGATCGTTTCCAGCAGTAATTTGGGCCACATTAAGTTACGCGCAAAACCCCAAAAATCAAGTCGTTCAAATGGACGTTTATTAATAAATGCGTGGCTCAACTTGGCCAAGCTGACTACCTGAAACAATCAATAGCACTTAAATCTTGGGATTATGTCGGCTTCTATAAACCGGTTAAGGAACTGCTACTTCCTAACGGGATCCGAAAGTCCACATAAAATCAAGGCAACGTGACTACGATATGGCACAACCACGCGTTGATTTAAAGCAACACGCGTGATGACAGGGTCAATAAGTGTCTTAGAAAAAAGCGGTATAAGCACAAAACGGAAACAGCAAAGTGGGAAATGAAGTTGAATTAAAGTTAAATTAAGTTGAATGAAGATAAAACAAAAGAACCAGCACCATCATAGTGCGGCCAAATGGTGAACTATGTTGTTTGGGTGAGTACCAGTTTTGTCAAAATCCGAACAAATCACGTTTGCTTGAGGTAAATGTCAGCTCTTTTGTGGAGGTTTACATTTTCCGTACGCTCGGGACGCAGTTTTGGCTTGCGACGTTTCCCGGACGTATGATAAGGTGCCACAATTTATTGTCCTCTGTGTGCGCTTTATATGGAGGCAGGTTTTGTAAATAAGATATGTAACATAAATACCTATTAGGATGAGATCCGTTGTTAGGCACTGGGCCAGGACATCCGCGTGCAAGGCATTGTCACCTTCGCCTTAGTTGGGGTTCCACCACTTCAAGCTCACTTCACCAGTCAGACGTAACACACATTCTTCCCTCTTGTTCTCTGAAGCGATCATATACATATAAGGTTTAATGACCTTATTATTGCCTGAATACCTGCAGCAACACTTAGCGCCTGTTGGCCGTTTTCGCCATGCGCCATTCGTTTCTTGGAGCTGGCAGGAGTGATTCGGTGACAAACGACCCATACTCTCACCTTTACGTCTGCTGCCCCTGTTCACAATAGCCTTCATTTTTGCACAAGAAAGATTCTATGGTCGGATACTTTAGCCGAGCATAAAACAACCGCCGTCCCCGTCTTACTCACTATTTAATCGCCCGTTACAACTAGCCCAGCAGCTAGCATCCCTGCCTAAGTCCTTACCTTCCCACAATCGGGCACCTACTATCGCCTTGGCTGTACACCTTTTTGTCGACCGACGCTCAGTGCAAAGACAAGACACAACTTTTATCACGAATGCTAGTCTCTTGCACCGCCATCCGAAGGTATCGCATCCATGCCGAGTAGAACCTTATTACTAATGACTTGTTATGTCCTCATAATACATTGTCAACCTCAGCTTGCCCTTGGTTACTATGTCATCCAACAAATCTTCAATTTTTGTGGGTTCATTTGGCTTGCTGTCATCCCTTTCTAGATTTTTTTCTATTAAACACCGTCTTATCTGATGCCTCCCAGAGCTCACCAGACGTTACTGCTCCCACCATACTCCCTCCTTATTGCTCCCTTTTCCAAAGCTTCAAACTTCGACTATAGTAGCTCGAAACGCCCCGTATAGGTGTCATTCGTTCGATCTGGCTGGTCCCCGATCTAAGCTCACATGGTCCTCCAACTGAATCGAAATCACCCATGACTCTACATTGGCCTGACTTTACCTGTGTCAGCCTCCTCATCTAACCCAGATCCAGCTGCCACGGAGATCCAAATCCCCTCTCCGATTTCGGAAACCTTGATGACCTTGATGTCTACAAACCGAAGTGTATCAGTGCAATGATTGCACCGCACTGCCATACTCAGTCTGGTGGCACTTCTGCAACCACTTTCTTCGTATCCTCGACCGTCACTTGTCACCGACTCACAGATTCACGGATTGATACACAGGATCAAGGCTTTCGCCCAAGTTTACCAGGTTGGTTTTATTCTTGTCGTTCGGCGGCTCTCGTTCATCTGAAAGACACAAGTGAAAAAAGGGTGTAACACTGCTCTTTAGGTTTTCAGCGCGGGGCAGTATGCTTGCCAGTGCGAGGACTAGCATAAATAAATGTCTAATAGTGTTTTGAACTAGGTTCTAGAGGGAGCGTGAACGACCGTCTGAGGAAGGTTATTCCACGCAGCAACTACCCGAAATGGGAAAAAATTTTGCCTAATGAAGGTGTGCGCTCTGAGCTTAAAAATCTTACCATGTCCCCACCGTATGCTTGATGTGTCAACGATGAAAAATCTGTTGGCCAAGCCTTGTTCAACACAGGGTGTAAGTAAGAATTAAGTCGCCTTGGAGGTGAAGAAACTCGAGGGGAAAGAGATCAAGCACCGCGAGACGCGTTTCTTAGCCCAAGGACTTGAGGCCGGCAACCACTTTCGTAGCAGCTCACTGGACTCGCTCGATGAGGATTACGTCTTTCGTGCGTCCTGAGTGGACAACCGGGTTGGCATATTCAAGGTGCGGTCTGACATAGGCTCCATAGAGTATTTGGAAGTCCATGCGCGTAATACGAGAGAAGGCGCCTCGAATCATCCATAGAATGGCGAATGCCTTCTGAGCCGATTTCCCAAGGTGCAGTGAGAAGGACATGTTTGGTGAGGGCCAGATACTCAAATCCTTTTTAGCATCTATGTCTTTTGGTCCTTTCTCAACATGCATGGCAAAGGAGTTCGCTGAGTCTCCTCTAAATGATATGCGGATGCACTTTTCGTCATTCAGAGGAAGGTGCCAATCCAACGACCACTGCTTTGCAGCGTCTACATCCATTTGGAGGGCACTGGCATTGGAATTCCACGATTTCAAGTCATCCGCAAAAAGTAGACGTGGACTTGCAAGAACATGAAGAAGATCATTGAGGTATATCAGAAACAGCAAATGTCCCACAACGGAGCCCTGAGGAACTACAATGGAGACCAGCGCCGCAGAAGTGTAGGTCGAGCCTACTTTCACTCGGAATGATCTGTCTGATAGGAGTGCCTTGATTCAGTGTAGGATCGATCCTGAAATTGCAACTACGAACACATTTTTCACACGGCCCAAACCGTCTCTGGGACGAGTTCATTCTAATCCGCTGAACCTTTTGTTTGGATTTAACCTACGTGGATTTCCGCTGCAACTTCGCTATGCCTCTTACACAAGCGTAGTTCCGTTTACGGTGTTCGTTTGGTCCTGTGCATTGGCACTATCTCCCTATCGAAATTATCACCTGAATTCGCTACAACAGTGACATCAATGAGTCTACATAATTTCAGTGTAAACCATATTTTTAAGACGAAACTTGATATTTGTCTCAACTTTGAATTCTTACATCTCCATCTACATTTTTGGTTTTGGTGACACTGGCCATCTACTCCACTGCCCAAGGTCACCCGTGGCCACCAATCATTTTTAGTTTTAGTTCATGTCAACCGGTTCATCAATGAACTGGGCGTAATACATGCCCATTGTCCTTGTTTTTTGTCCCCACAATATTAAGCGTGTCTCGTTGGCTCTACCATCCTCTTCGTTGTGTTGTTGCCTGCCGCGTTCAGGTTGTAAAGCCCGATCATGCCTCAGTTGGCATGTTCCTTACAAGCTGAATTATTGTTATAATCAAATTTGCTCTCACGCCCATTCCACGAAGCCACTAGTAAGTGGCCTTTGAGCAGCTGAAGTGGATTATAAGTGGTGCTTATCGAAGATGATTTAACCTGTAACTTGTCATGGCGAAATTTCGGAAAAATATTGAATAGATTGCTCCTTAGTGATTAGGAACACCGGCAGGAGCCATCCACTCAGCCGCTATCTTTACAGGGGTAATGAAACAGGAGCGCCTTCCCTTCCGCCCACACTGATACAAAAAGGGCACCTTGTAGTGAGGAAACTTTAAGGCTGAGTAGCTGACTATGGGCAATCTGGAACGGAGTTCAATCGGGAACGCCGCAGGTCCCATCACCGCAACAGCTAATGGATAACATGCATGCAAATTTGTTTATGTCCCTTGCTTAGCTGTGCTTTGCACGCTTCTGTAGAAGGGTTAACAGCCGGAGTTAAAGACCTGCCGTATCCCGTAGCGATTCAGGATTAGTCAAATTTCTTCGTTTTGTTGAAGGTGCGTGAGAATAACTGAATGGTGTGTAGCGAAACGATTTTCATGCCCCCATTTCTATACCAATGGCCACATGACATCGCTGTTTTTCATTTGCCTTAAGCTCTATTACAGCCAAAACAATTTGAATGTACATGTTATAATGTTTTTGGGTTGGTTCAAGCATTATACGCGTCCAAATAACGTTGCAGTATACATCCGGTTATAATGAGGAAAAGTAACAAAGTTGTGCTTGCCCCTAGAATATAGCTTGAGCAGGGAAGGGGTTGAAATTGTCCTACTAGGGGCAAGGGTAAATGGATTCACCACTACGTGTTAATTTAGTGTCAGTTGTGGAACTAGTTTGAAGAAAGTAGCAGACGTCAGGTTACAAGTCAGTGAACAATCCACTTGTAACGTTACAAATCTGGCCGTCATCTTGACAAACACGAACATGTCCCAACTGGTTCGATCATTGCATAAAATGCCGAAAGTGTATGCTATGGAGCATTTTTGACTGCTTGCTATTTGCATCCGCATTTTTAAAGGTCAGCATCGGGGGTTTTAGGATTTCAAAATGTTGTATTTGTGATTAGTCAGGTTAAGGCAAATTTTTTTAACTGAGGGACTACGTCCACAAAGTACGAGTGATTTTGCGCCCTATTGCCTGGTACTCCTTCAAAACGATTAGGATATTGTGTTGATTTAAACCCGAGACAATCAAGAACAGGTACTTTTGATTAGTCCTTAAAGAAAAATAATCGACTATATTGGTTTAACTTATTTTTACGGAGTCAACTGTATAAGTTCTCGGGGACAGAAAGATGGCTGTTAAACTTTAGCGGGGCGGATGTGATTCCTATAAATGCTTCAGCTGCTGTAACAGCCAAACGAAGTAGAAACTGGGTTTCTATGTAGTTTCTATCACTGTAAGATATTATTCCGCAAAACGTACAAACCTCGGCAGTAGATACTCGTCCACAACAAATGGTTCATTTGGACTACGAACGAAATGAACAGAGACTCGCATGTGTGACAGTCACGCGCGCATTATGTCAGCCACAAAATGGACGGTTGTGCTTCAGATCAAATGAGCGTTGGCAGAGGCAAACGAATGCCAGTTCATACGCACGCACTAAACACAGAAGCGGAAGGGGTTACAAATATGGACAAAAAACGTGGAGGTTTCAAATGTCAAAGTAATGGACGATACACTGCCCGCCAAATCCTTACAGTGATTCAACGGACTCCCCGGTTTTCGCACTCCACCCATGTTCAGTTCCATTTTAGTATACCCCATCGTTCACCAACACGAAGGATCCGAGTCCACCGCTGCCACACATAAAGGCCTCGATAGAGTGCAAGCCCATTTGCGTCCCTTGAGTAAACATACCTCCTCAATATCCCTTTTGAGAACGTCGCCCAACGTTCTAAAATGCTGGGTTCCTACTAAGCCAACTGAGCTAACCTCACATTTATCTACTACCACTAGAGGCCATTTTTCATGAGGCATATCTTCACCAGTCTGGGACTAGACCCACTCGCTTCAATTCTTGAGACGCTCTGAGCTACTTAGTACTTAATTGCGGTGGAACCATCATTTGTGAACCGGGTTGTGCGGTGCGGTGACTGCGTCGAGAGCACTTACCGATCACTCGTTTAAAGACGCCACCTCCGTTGATAATCCGATATGGCTGTCGGATAAAGGCTAAGACCTGCGATACTCCGCAGTGCCGTTCGACTCTATGAAAGTGATTTACAAACAGAGTACTAACAAGATGCCAGCTCGAGAGGCGCGCTGGATGTTTTATTGAACAACTGTGGCTTGAGTCACTAACTCTGCGTCTCCTCACAATACACTATCGTTCAAAATGGGTGACTACGTCAGTAAGCGGCCGTTTTGTATCCAATTGCTCGGACACTTCGCATTCAATATAGATGCGCGAACCTCATGTAATTCCAGTGCAAAATTATCGGGCTGCACGATCCTTATCAAACAATTAACCAGAAGACACAGCCGCTTCACTCTCTCTGCCCGCTTTAATCAATAGATGATGGTTGAAACGTAGTGACCAGGCTACAACC
This sequence comes from Clonorchis sinensis, assembly GCA_003604175.2. NCBI lineage: Eukaryota > Metazoa > Platyhelminthes > Trematoda > Opisthorchiida > Opisthorchiidae > Clonorchis > Clonorchis sinensis. Next base: position 1,712,513 of record CM030373.1, on the reverse strand, counting down.
TGCGGTTTCACCCAAGAGGAAAATCCAGTCAGCAGTGAACATATGCCATCATTTCGCCTGATTCGGTGGGTATGTCCTACAAAGCTCTTCAACTCGGGCGGCGCCAGTCGAGGCTGTGGAGGCCAATGATTCTTTTGTTCCAATAAGCACCTTGGCCAATTAACCATCCACGCAGCAGATTGAGGTTGTATGTCCCTCGAGAGGCAACGTCAGTTAGACTGTTCTCCGACGACACGAGTATGCATTGAGTAGGTGACGACAAACACGGATAATTGTTAGTCGGTTTGCAGCGAATGTACAAGAGCTAGAAGGGGTGTTATGGATAGAGTGAAGATCTATCATGAGGTCTTTCAAAAACGCAGCACGCCAGGGGTGGTCCTTTTATTTGCTCCAATGGTATCTGCTATTTTGACTGCCAAACACAGCTGTCAAGTCTAACCTTAATATTAGAACGGACTTAAGGGCGACCACCCGCGCCACACCAGTCTCTGCTATCAGTAACGCTCTGATCCTCCTCTTCCACCTAGCCAAGCGGAGGATACAAGGCAAAACTTAATTACTGGAGCTACGCTCCCACGTAGTTTGCGTCCACGAGTGCAATGTTTGTTGTAGCAAATCCCACAAACAATTACACCTGGAGAGCTACCTGCAATTTCAGCCCATTGTAAGCGATTCACGTTTCATCACAAGTCGCGATATCCTATTAAATCAGGCGCTTTTTCCAATTCGAGGTAGCTGATGACCTCGAAGATTCACTGATTTAAAATAGTTCAACATACAGGGAAGCTACAGTAAAGCTCATTAGACATAGGCAGTCTCCGCGATGAAGTGGTAACCTTGAAACATTAGAGTTATCGAGAAATCGACTCCATTCAGCGAATACCGATCGGTTTCTGCGACAAGTGAACACTGCGCACCATTTTCTTCCGGGTTCATTTGCGTGAAACGGTCAATCGTCTTTTAATGTCGTTTTATTCCCGACTGCGAAAGCCGCTAATCTTTAGAAACAGCTATCAGTTCTGCCCGACACTGTTCTTTCGTGGATTTCCGGCCTCTGCAAGTCGTACTGCGCATTCACAGAAATACTGGATTTCCTTTCATGACCCCTTTGATCTCCTTCAATTCCACAGTTAGGAGGAGTATACATGAAACGAAATAACCAGTTCAGACTCATGTTCCTCAATGTTCTTCCCCTTGTGAGGCCTAGAAAACGAATAGGTGATAAACGTTTGGTGTGAAACGCTCCTGGCCTTGCCTTTGTGACTTTAAATTATCCTCCCCGCAAACGTTCTGACAACTGGCTCAGAGTTCTACTGACGATTAAAGGGGGACTTTCAATGTCCGTGATCCTCATCTATAGCAAGGCTGTTGAAAAATATATAGAAAGGAAAGGGCTTCCAGCAATCCATTTACTTTTTTGCGGGATTCATTTCAGGTATCGATAGACCGCGACTGCAATAAAGGATCCTAAGACACCAAACCAAACGTCGTTGGTTTTCTGTATCCTATTTAGTGTATTGTCCCATTTATTGGCTATTTTATGGTGATTTCCTGTTAACTAATAAAATCACTCAGCTGCGAAACTTATTCGGTGCATAGCTATCACGCTACCCGAACGAAGCACGAGGGCCGAGATACTGCCAGGCTACCCAAACCTAGACAGGACTAGTCGAGACGAGAGGTTGGATAGGAGCTACGTGTCTTCCGGCCAGTAACTTCGGGCCTTAACCCACCGGGACCTCTCGAGCTCCGAATACCGAATAGTGAATACTCATATCTGGGAGAAATGGCTCAGTGATTAGAGCGCGAATTTACTAAACAGAAGGTCTGTGGTTCGAACCCGACTTCTGCATCTCCACTTCTCCGTCTAAGCTTGGGCAACCTGGCAGTATCCCAGCCCTCATGCTTCCTTCGGGTGGCATGGCAGCTAGGCACCGAATGATATTCCAAATGATATCCAAAGATGGCACGGAAATGCTCGCGCCACGTGAACAAGCTCTAGGAGACAAGGAAACAATGACAGACGACGTATACTTCTTTCCTCTAACGAAATGGCGGCAATACATCTGTTTGATACTTCTTATTATTTCGCATTATATGGAAGTAGCAGAAAAATGAATGCCTAATCTAATTCCGACTGATTAAGAGTGAGAGCTGTTTATAGTGTTCAATCACAACCAAATAGAATCATCAGCAAAGTCGACGTCATACCCCGCAATCTTGTAGGGCTGAGCTTCATAGTTTCCGTTAGTGATATTTCATGTATTCGCGAAACAGAAGCGTGTTACCTCCATCATCACTATTTAAGTGCCTGATTCTAAAACCTCAGTGATTGCCACACTGAACTTGGAATATTGCCCCTATCCAGCAGGATCTATCGTTAAGTAACGAGCCACAAAAGTCTGCCGATGAAAGTACCAAAAACCAAAACTCAACTACCCGTAAAATGTCAAACATCAGTTGTATCAGGTGAATTCATCGCAAGATTCATCGAATTAAACCAGTGAATAAATACAAGATAACTATAAAATTCAGCAAGATTTGTTTGGAAAAAACGGATGACTGGCTTGACCAGAATGCACACCTAACTCCCATTCTGTGATAATGGCCTTTAGGTTCAAAAAGAAAGCATCGGAGCTTGATCAATGAAAAGATATCCTCACTTGACTCCTTTCAAGGATCTGGAAGTTTTACAGTATGTGTCTAGACCTCGTAAAACACGCAATTCAGCTAAAAAGAAGAGACACTGTAGAACGAAGTCTGCACTTGGCTATGATCCAGACCACTGAGAAGTTCTCATTCGGTGAAGAAAACCACTAGCGACGACGGAAGGTGTACACAAACACGGGGTATTTACGTAGGAATACATCGACAATACGTCATCCATAAAAGCATGTTCCGCTCGCACACGATCGCACCGTGATACATAAACCAAAGGTGATGAATAGTAAGATGGCAAAAAACAGCCGGACGCAGAAGAACAAACTCTGGACATTTGGAAGGGAAAATTGAAAAAGAGGACAGAATGAGGTAAGAATTAAGAAAAATAAGGAAACTGAGCGGGAGGAAATTCATTAGCCCATCCATTACCGGTTTTCCGCCCCCACCACCGTCCATCTGTTGGTTTGCTCCATTTATGGATTACCTACGGACCAGCAATATTCCCTACCTCATTATCTCGTCAGACGTGGATCCTACTAGAAGATCTAGCTTTCCTGAATTTACCAGAAACCTTTGCAGCCGATGAAAATACCCTCATCCAATCCAGACTCAGATTCCAACCAATGAGAGCTCAGTATTTTTATCGCCCGCTCAACTTGCGTAGTCGCGCCGGACGCCTATTTCACAAGCACGATGTGCCTGCCGAAGTGTGGACCTACGGACACACCTAGGCGCTACAGAGTGTGAGTTCCGCCATTAATTACACTATAAATCATAGCTTCCAAGTCAACAGATATGCATATGGTACCTTTGTGCTGGGGTGTGAATGCTCTCGTGCGATGTCTATGACTGTCTTATACCATCATTGAACAGTACCGAGGAGTTTCCCGTTGTCACAGTCTTCTGGAGTTCTTAGAGTTCATGGGTACAAAAAAATGGGTATTAATTCAGTATTTACCCTAGTTGTCCTGTGTCATTAGCTGTAAGTTTCAATTATAGCCGGGTCATTAGTGTCCTAGTAGTGTAGAGGTATCGGTAATTGGTAGCGACCATCCCGTCGATACCACAACAGAATAGCAGCTCAGTGGCTAACCTGTGTTCCAGGGTTTTAGGGACCGTTTAGGGACAGCAGGCAGTTGTTTTGCGGACAGTTGCATAGTATGGAGAATAAAAAATTTTCCCTCGTGTCGTGATGTTAGATCTCCGGCGGCCTGTAGTGGTTAACGGCTTTAAGGAGTCTAGTGAAAAGAACCAATTACTAACGTAAGTCAGATGCAATGTCACAAGGAGAAAATATCCAAGTAAATCTTGACTCAGTTCACAACGTGAGATTCCATAGTTCCCTACTCCGTTGAACCACCACACCAAGAAGAGAGTTCTACCTTCTGGTCTTCCAGTCCTCCAGTGATCGCAATACTAATCCACTGATGTGAATATATTAGTCCAGGGTTGGTAGGTTTGTTGTTCACGTTGAGCGTTAATAGCAGTCAATGATGGCCAACCGGCAATCACAACAACAGTCACTCAGCAAAAGTCCCATAGTCACGTTGGACTCAAAGAGTGGGCGATTGTTCCTATATTTCAGTAAAGCAAACTTTTGTACAGTAACGCTGTCAATATTGGTAAGAAGAAAGAAGATGATATTGAGCATGGGAAATAGCAGTTTACAAGAGCTACAGAACCCTCCCCCCTAGAGCGTCAACTGGGTGAGCATGACGCTCGAAATATATGTCGTTCAGCTGTAGCACCCTTCTGGTGCTCAGCTGCCACCCCACCCGAGGGAAGCACGAGGGCTGAGATACTGCCAAGTTGCTCAAGCCTAGACAGGGGAAGTCGAGAGGCAGAGGTGGGGTTCGAACCACGGACCTTCCGGTCAGTAAATTCGTGCTCTAACCACTTGAGCCATCTCAACCCCTGACGCTCGAAAAGGAGATGTGTTAGTTAGTCTTTAGAACGAACAGGAAGTTTGTGAGGTTGACCAGACCTTGTAAGCGAGGGTTTGTGTGTTGTGTTGGTCGAAGGAGGGTTCGTATGACTATGTGATTGTGCAACGGAGGGGGACGTGGTATGCTCGTCATCAGAAGTTGGTCGTTTGTGCAAGTAAGCGGCCTTCAATTGATCAATGCTAACTGTGTCTTTGCGGCCGTTACGATCAATGACGAATGTTTTGTCTTTTCGAGAAATGACTCTGAAAGGTCTTTCGTATGGTGGTTGTAAGGGCTTTCTGACCGCATCGACGCGCACAAAAACGAATTCACATGTAGCAAGATCGGGATGTACCTGGGTGAGCTTGGAGGTTTGTCGGGTCGGTGAAGGACGGATATCACGCATATATTGGCGAAGCCGGGAAGCGTAGGAATTAGGATCCGTTTCACCAGTGGTTGCAGAGTCGACAATCATTTCACCTGGCAGGCGTAAGGTAGTGCCGAAAACGAGTTCGGAGGCTGTGCAACCCAAGTCTTCTTTAACAGTATTGCGTATACTGAGAAGAATGAGTGGGAGACGTTCTTGCTTTTCCGACAGACGAGACATTGCTTAGCCCAAGTGCTTCCTTCGGGTGGCATGGCAGCTAGGCACCGGAAGGGTGCTATAGCTGAAGCTGGATGGTATGCGATGGTTCGGAAATGATCAGTATCAAGTAACCGTTTGAGGTCGTTAAAAAGTGTTGACGTGAATTGTGGACCTCTGTCAGTGGTAATGGTAGCGGGTACACCGAATGTGGCAATCCAGTTGTCGACAAAGGTTCTAGCAACATTTTCAGCATATGTGTCGTTGATCGGAATGGCCATGGGCCGGCGTGTGAAACGGTCGACACAAGTGAGGATATGTGTGAAACCTCTGGACGGTGGCAACGGTCCAACACGGTCGATGTGGACATTTCGAAAGCGTGAGTCAGGCAGCTGAAAAACTCCGGGTGTGTCGGTGAATCTTGCTTTCCTGACAGTCGAGACATTGCTTAGCCCAAGTACGGATCTCCTTTTGCATGTTTGAGCAAACGTATCTTTGTGTCACGAGTTTGGCAGTCGCCCGTATGCTCGGAAGAGAGTGCGTGGAGGTGGTCGAATACAGAGCGTCTGTATTTTTCAGGGACAAAAGATCTTGGGCGTCCTGTGGATAGGTCGCAACTGATAAAACTGTCAGAGTTGAGGAGCGGTGATTTGACGAAGTTGAGAGGCGTAAGGCTGGAAAAAGTCGGAAATTCGGGTTCCCACTGTTGAGCAAAGGCAATGGCTTGCAAATCAATAGAAGTCGTTGCGATGTGATTTATCTCAATGCGAGAGAGGGCGTCGGCGACGACCTTGTTTGGACCTTCGATGTAACGTATGCTTTGCTCAACAGTCGGGGTGACTTTCAGAAGAGCGTCTTTGACAGAGTTGAAAGCAGTGATAGCTTCGTCGGTGAATTGCAACCGTTTGGTGTTTGCTTTCAGCAAGTCAGTTAGCGGTGCTAGGATCTCTGAGCAGCGTGGAATGAACCTGCCGTAGTAATTGACCACACCCAAAAATCGGCGAAGGCTTCGAGTTGATTGAGGTAGGGGATAGTCCGAAATAGCAGTGGTTTTATCTGGCAGCGGTCGGATTCCTTCGGAGCCAATACTATGGCCGAGGAAATCAAGCTGGTCTGCTGCGAAAACACACTTGTCTGGGTTTAGCGTGATACCATGTTGTTGGAAACGTTCGAAGATGGCTTGCAAGTGCAATTTGTGTTCTTCGATTGTTTTGCTTGCCACCAAGACGTCATCAATGTATACGAAAACGTGGTCTAAACCGCGCAGTACCTCATCTATGAAGCGTTGGAACGTTTGAGCGGCGTTCCGCAAACCGAAAGGCATGCGTGTGAATTCGAATAGACCGAAGGGTATAGTAATCGCTGTTTTTGTGATGTCGTCAGGAGCAACAGGTATATGGTAATACGCACGGACTAGGTCGATTTTAGAGAAAACAGTTTTGCCCTGTAATTGCAGTGCAAAATCGTGGATATGCGGCACTGGGTAGCGGTCAGGGACGGTACGACAATTGAGCGCTCGGTAGTCGCCGCACGGTCGCCAGTCACCAGTGAATTTTTTTGGGACCAAATGTAGGGGAGAAGCCCAACATGAATTTGAAGGGCGAATTATCCCGAGTTGCAGCATGTGGTCAAACTCGGCTTTGGCGATACGCAACTTCTCTGAGTTTAGCCGTCGAGCGCGAGAGTGAACTGGAGGGCCAGTGGTCGTAATGTGGTGCTCGAGTGAATGTGACACGCTCGATACTGAGTAGGATGGCTTAAGCAAACTGGGAAACTTTTTAATTAAATATTCTAAAACAGGAATGTTGGAAATACGGGCGACGGGAATACCGAGTGGGTATGATGAGGCGTCGACCTGGATTGATGGGACGGAAAGCGACGTCAAAGAATCCAGAAGCTTTTGCCGTTTGATGTCGACGGCCAGGGAGAAGTTGGTCAGGAAATCCGCCCCGATGATTGGAACATGAACGTCGGCGACAGTGAAGATCCAGGGGAATGGAGACTCCTTAGAGCCATTAACCACTAGATAATTGGTGAGCCCCCGACCAGGGAAAACCGCTGGCCAGTCAGTAATGGCGACAGCTGTCACTGGCCAGTCACCTAGTCGCCTTTATTATGTCACGGACAGGACCACTGGAATGCGGTTCCTCGTCGACACCGGTGCAGAACTAAGCGTTATTCCTGCCGAAAACTTTAAACGCCATTCGTCTAACCTACTGAACACCTTACAGGCGGCTAACGGCACCCGCATAGCTACTTTCGGTCGTAAGTCACTCCAGACAAATAATCACCGAGAAAGAACCGACATCTAGATTTCATCTCTCAGTTTACAACTGACTTACGTTAGTAATTGGTTCTTTTCACTAGAGACTCCTTAGAGCCATTAACCACTAGATAATTGGTGAGCCCCCGACCAGGGAAAACCGCTGGCCAGTCAGTAATGGCGACAGCTGTCACTGGCCAGTCACCTAGTCGCCTTTATTATGTCACGGACAGGACCACTGGAATGCGGTTCCTCGTCGACACCGGTGCAGAACTAAGCGTTATTCCTGCCGAAAACTTTAAACGCCATTCGTCTAACCTACTGAACACCTTACAGGCGGCTAACGGCACCCGCATAGCTACTTTCGGTCGTAAGTCACTCCAGACAAATAATCACCGAGAAAGAACCGACATCTAGATTTCATCTCTCAGTTTACAACTGACTTACGTTAGTAATTGGTTCTTTTCACTAGAGACTCCTTAGAGCCGTTAACCACTACAGGCCGATGCTAGCGGACAACCTGGTTTCGTGGACACATATTATCGCGCCTCTTGATGGGTCAACCATGCTGAAAGGTGAGGATTATTCGCCGCAAGACGAAAATTCCTCATGAAATAACGAGTAAAACAAACTGGGTTTGAAAGAGTAAGTTGCTGATGTTTTGATGGATACTTCGGAAGTTCGTTCAAGTTCTACGTTCTGGATGACGCAACATGATGTGCATGTGTATGGGCCGGAGCGCACGCAGCTCAAATACCGACTCATTATGTTGGAACCAACGGCGATAAATCCTGGAACACCGCGGCATTCCTTTTGACGACCAATAATGTTAATTTTTCTCGTCTTGAAGGCTGCTTTTGATTCTGTTGATCGTTAGAAACTGTGATAGTGCCTGGCGATGAAAGGCGTCCATTCCAAATTCTTGCCTCATGGTAGTTCTAAATCTGCTGCCTGGTTGTCGTGGTGGTCGGACTTGAATGCTGCAATGGTCCAACGGGTCGTATAGGTTAAATTTTGTTCCAACAGGTGCAGCCAAGCCAGGGGAACCGAAGAGAAGCATTTGCATCAAGAGCAGCTAGCTCCCGTACTATGAATAACGGTATTGTAAGGCGGTCTGTGGGTAAAGTCTTATTGTCCTCGGCGATAGAAGTTTGAAGGTAGTGAGGTGTTTCCCATAGGCACTCAGTCTTTGTTCATACAGGCAGCGTTGCTTCCTTCCATCGAGGAAGCACGGGTTTGAAAAGGTCAACACTGAAAAAAAGGACACTGCGATCGCTGAACGATTGCCCGTGACCGTTGACTAGTTGTCCATACGGTCCCTCGGGTGGCATGGCAGCTAGACACCGGAAGGGTTTTACAGCTGAACGATGTCCATACGGTCGAAAAGCAAATAAACATTGCCATGAACTTGATGTGGCCCCAAGCTCACCTACCGTGTACTGCAACACTCGCGTCAGGTCAGTCCCCTGCAGCTGTGCAGGTCAGACTATTGATTCGTCGGCTCCCGGCAAACGGTATTCCCGAACAAAACCTCATATCCTATTTCTGCCAAATCCACGGGATTTTTTCTGCATACGAACTTTCAACCTCCGCACCCATTTCAACTCGCCAGACAGCTAGTGCTCGCCGAGACTTTGTGTTCCCTGGAAATTCATGTGTATCGTGTCTTTGAAACTGTTGTCTTGTATCTTAAAGCTTCCATGACGAACCCAGCTCTTTCGCATTTCACTCTGTGTATCCGGTGATCCAGATGCTGATGCTGCTGCCGCTGCTGCTGCTGATGATGATGATTTGATGGCTTGTGGAATGTGTGGCGTGGAGATTGCACTCCGTCCTAAAGCTGAATGCGCTGTGCTGGTTTGGATTCCGGTAAACACTCGTCTTCGTACCGTTAGGTTATCCAGCTCAGTCAAGGTCATTGCTACTCCACATAAGAACGGGCTCCTGTTTGTACTGTCAGCATATGCCCCAATGAACTCTGGTTCTGACGCCGAGAAGGATACTTTCTATCGAAATTTATTCGGGCTCATTTACCAAGCATGTTTGCGATGATGCAAATGCGTCTGGCTTCCTTGGAATTACATCCTGATGGTCAATTCCGCGCAGACAACGGAGAGTGGCTCCTCTTTTCGTGTACTGACCATCAACTGTCTTTGGTGAACACGAATTTTCAACGTAAGTGGTCGCATCGCGTAACCTGGCCACAAAGTGCAAATCATCCCCGGAGCTAGGTCACGGCTATCAACCGCCGGTGAAGAGCCAAATCCAGCACTGCCGTTCGTTCTGGGGCATGCGACTTGATTCCGATCAATCCACAGTACGAGCACGTCTGGCGATTCGCTTTCTTTTAGGCTCTCGCAAGTCAGCTAGAAGCATGCCGATATGCCATTTTCGGATAACTATCACAGCTCAAAAAAGAAAATCGTTCAGCTGGCGCACCCTTTCGGTTCCCAGCTGCCGTGCCACACGAAGGTTGCACGAGGACTGAGATACTGCCAGGTTGCCCAAGCCTAGACAGGGGAAGTCGAAAGGCGGAGGTCGGGTTCGAACCACGGACCTTTCGGTCAGTAAATTCGAGCTCTAACCACTTGGGCCATCTCGCCCTACAGCTCAGGTACTCTGTGAAGGGAACCAGTACTACTGGCTACGAATACGTGGGTGAAGCATGATAACATATAAAGGAGTTATGCTAGTGGCGTTCACAGCTGTTTGTCCGACCTTTGATACGGTCGAATGACCATCGAATATCATCGTGACCACTATTCCTGATTGATGTTAGGAAATCCATACCAACAGGCAGCGAATACAGTGGCGCACGCAAATGCCGCAAACTCCAACTAGTGAAGACTCGAAGGAACTGCCGAGCGCCTTGGTGAACAATGAACGCTTCGGTGATGGAGAAGGCATTTGCCACTGGAAGCAGCATCACCCTACGCCAGATAATACGACCGAATTTTTCAAAGAAAGCAACTATCAGTGAAACATTAGTTAGTTTGAAAAAAGGCCGACTGAAATGGTGTACCGAAAACTTCGAAGAACAGTCTGGCTGGCCTCATGCAACACATCCCATGGAGACAATACATACGAGCGAATGAAATGTAAACCTTAATCAATAAAGTGCGATATATAACCACTGAAACCTGAGAAGATACCAAGAACGGATGGTTTGCATCTTCGCCTTTTCAAAGAAGGCGAAGAATCCCTGGTTACATATCTGACAAAATATACTGGTGTTATATGGAATGAGGTGAAAATTCCTGTTGAATGGGACAAATCAACAGTCATTCCTATCTAAAAATCGTTCAGCTGAGCATTCCTTCAGTGCCTAGCTGCCATGTGAATGCAGAGGCACGAGGGCTGGGGTACTGCCAGTTTGCTCAAGCCTAGACAGGAACAGTCGAGATGCAGAGGTAGGGTTCGAACAAGAACCTTCCAGTCCGTAAGCTGGCGTCTTAATTATTGAGCTATCTCGAGGTCCCTATCTAAAAAGGGGATGCCAACACGTTGTGAAAACCAGAGAGGCATTAGCCTGGTGGTTCTCGCATCGCAATTACTCTTTGGTCTTCTTCGAAGTTTGACTGAATGGAGGCAGATATGTGGAAACCAAATTGGGTCTCGCCCTGCTAAGGAATGCAAAGATCACCCGTTGACAGATTCCGGAACAGTGATACTACTTTCGGCAACTAATCATGGTGGTCCTTCTTAACTGGAATACTTCTCTTGACTCTGGGGACCGTCAAACACTGTGGTAGTGTGTGGAACAGAGGTATTCCCCATAAATTCTTGATCCCTTTAAAGCCTGTTCACCAGCTCCCGTGAACGTCTGAATTCACCATACCAAATGGTTCCAGACAATTTTGCCGTTGATGTGGTCGTGGAAGACTCATCCCAACATCTAGTCCCTGTGCCTCCCAGGTCATTCGCTCACAGATATTGGGGCGAAATGGCTTAGTGGTTAGAAGGCGAATTCACTAACCAGAAGGTCCGTGGTTCGAACCCGACCTCTGCCTCTCGACTTCCCTTGTTTAGGCTTGGGCCATCCAGCAGTATCCCAACCCTCGTACTTCCTTTGGCATGACAATTAGGCACCGAAATGATGTTAAAGCTGAACAATTTTATTATCTCTCACAGATATCGAGTACCCAGATGACTTAACTCTTCTTGAATCTGACGCCAACATCATCATCAGAGACAGCAACATCATTGTCGACACTGATGCTTCCAGGTCACACAGCCGTATAGTTCATCTAATTATATTCAAATCCTTGGAGTTGAAGGAAGGGCAAAAGAGTATGTGAGAGAGGGGACCTAGAGCTGGCCTATGTCAAGCATTCTGAGGTAATTACACCCCCAAGTGCTCAATCAGATAATCTGGAAAGAAGCTGACAGCACAGACGCCACTATTGTCGCTCAGCCGCCATTTCTTGAAATGTCTCTAGCCAAACACAGGAGGGGTTACGAGGACGCCATCATGGAATTCATACAACACCAACAACAACAACAGCCACACCTACGTGTAACCGCCGTCGGTTGGACTGCACGCGGACATAATAAACAAACACTTTGCTGGATCTAGATGCATTGGTCTTGTTTAAATACGTCAACCTAGCAATGAATAGACGGCTGTTTACTGGAATACATTTCAGCATAGCGCGTTCAGCTATGAGGCACAACTCCTACACCGTAGATACCACGAGCCATTGCATCAGGATCATCAGACACCAGTAGTTTAGTGCCGGAATTTTGGGTTCTTCCCAAGCTGTTTAAGGTGTATGGCGAACTGGGGTCTTGTGCGCCTATTTGCAAGACACAACATATATCGATGGAGGGAGAACAAGGTCTGAGCAAGACCTACGCTGACCGATTCCTGGTTATAAGTTTGCCACCCCACGTGTGGGGAGAGTGGATGTGTGTATGCGGAGAAGAAACGGGATCTGTGAAGGGTGTAGTATACAGTGGGGTGGGTAATAATCGTTCAGCTGTAATACTCTTTCGGTGCCCAGCTGCCCTGTCACCTGAAGGAGGCTCGAGAGCTGAGATACTGCCAGGTTCCCTAACCTCAGAAAGGAGCAGTCGAGATGCTGAGGTTGGGTTCGAACTACAGACCCTTCTGTCACTAACTTGGTGTCTTAACCACTGAGCTATCTCGAGCAGTTTTATGCGACCAGTGAGTCAAGTAGTAGTTTTGAAGAACAGGCTGCAATGTTGCGCTTAAAGGCAGCGAGGGAGGGGGACGTATATCGTGTCGTCCAAAAGTTTACTCCAGAACTAATACCTACCGACCGGCCAACCAGCATGTTGAACTATTTGCAGGATGGTCAAAGAAAAAGCCGTCTCTTCAGTCAAAAAGACCAGACCGATTCCGCAACGATACTGCTTACTCGATCCCGCTCTACAGGCCGCAAAAGTGTTCACGGCAGGTATTGCATAAAACAAACCTTTGTGCCTAACTCCACAGCATTTTAACCACAAAACTAGGTACTTTGGGCCACTGTGAAGGAAAATTACGAACTGTTTGCTTTACTTTGTGGATACACCTATGTATGGGCTAATGGTTTTAATAAGAGAACCAGTCCTAAACGTAACTGGACTATACAACTGCCAATGGAATAACCGTTTAGGTTGAGACAGATTTAATTGCTTGTCCTCCACTTGCCCTTGACAGATCAGTTCTATTTTTAGCGTCACTTTTTGGCCCACCTAGAACTTTCCACGTGAGCCTTATAAATAGCCCATTTTCGGCTGCACATGACGCCTGTACGCGTCAGTGTTCAATAGATCAGCTGATTCGCACGTTCATTGGCTTTCTGGTTTGGCTGAGAGCATCAGGCTATCCAGACTTGGGTTCACGGTATTAAGAAGGCATTACGAAAACTGTGGTCCACACAGGTTTCTTGTCTCATTCGTCTGGTGTTTTCCTTTACCTAAGTAAAAACGACAGCACACTATTTGGAATCATATTCTTCGTATTTTTTCACGAAGTGGTACCAGGTAGCCCCCTCAGTCTTGCGTATTTCAAGATAGTATTTTCAGCATACAACCGTATGTAGTTGGCTACTAAGCAGAAATACGACCTTTTACTAGCTGCTTTGCTGCAGTGTGTTCCTCGTTTCTCTCAGCAAGTTAGGACAGAACTCATCCAGCCATTGAACTAATTCACGAATTCACGCTGTAGGACGCTTTTTTGCAGGCAGAAGTACATAAAAACTATCAGGGTACTGTTTTTTAATGGACCATTTTCCTCTGTGTGGTTGGAAGCTCGAGAAAAACTTGGAATGATGTACCATTTAGTACCGCACCAGACTGTACTGGAAAGTTTGACTATTTTCAAGACAACTAAATGCGGTTCTACTGATAGAATCTGATCTCTTTACTACCAGCGAATGTTATCGTAGAAATGTAGACAGATTTCGGTAAGCTCTAGAATGTCTTCTAGTCACTACGCATACCATACGAATCTCTCGAAAATCTTGAATGAATTGCACCGCCCCACAGAAGCGAAAAACAGACAACATTTTTCCGATAGCGGCATCTACTAAAAGCATTCCGCAAATTGCATTTGCTTTATTCCGGAATGTGCTATGATGTTCAACACGAGTCATTATAAACATCTTCGAACCCCTACGGCATAACAGCTGATGCCCCAGTAATGTTGCTTCATTTGCGAAATTCTAAGTACCGTGTCGTGGTGTCACGGCCGTGTTCTTAGAATAGAACTCTTCCAAGAAGAGCACGATTTCCCGAGATGTATTTTCGTGGACGCTTTATACGATAGATGGTTTGATAATACGTGGACTGCTGCTAAGATGCCTCATGTAGAATACAAGGTGTATGGGATGTAGGCGATTCAGTACTCCTTGCTGACGACACGGTCATGTCCTAGTAGGTCCTTATCTGTCACGCAACTCACCCCGTTGGTTCTCGGTACATGTTCGCGGGTATTGCCTTTGGGTCTACCAGAATCGTTCAGCTATAACACCCTTCCGGTGCCTAGCTGCCATGCCGCCCGAAGGAGGCACGAGGGCTGAGATACTGCCAGGTTTCCCAAGCCTAGACAGGGGAAGTCGAGAGGCAGATATGGGGTTCGAACCACGGACCTTCCGATCAGTAAATTTGCGCTCTAACCACTTGAGCCATCCCGCCCCATTTGGATCTACCACACCGGTATGGCGCGATAGGATCGCCCTGCGTGGGTTAATGCAACTGTCATAGCTATTTTACAGCCAACTGTTGATAGCTCTCGTCACGTTTCGTCGTTTCATTTCCACCGCGTACGACACTCTTCACTTCATGTCGCTTTTTATTCTTCTCTATTTTGCTCACGACACAGACCTAGCAAGGTTAAACAGGAGTTACCTTTCACCGGGAACGATGAACAACACACACGCCAACATAGTCCAGATGTTGCAGTCACGGAGGTGTCATCTTATGATGCATACCTTCCATTTACTGAACAGTTCTCTAGCAATGACACAATTGACTGCGTAGCTGTTCCTACAGAAGATTCTCAGGCTAGCTTGCGACGGGAGAAATCTCGGATTGCAGCAAAAGTTCGTCGTCAGAAGGAAAACCAGTCGCTTGTTCGACTGCGGCTCACACTGCCCATTCATGCCGCTAAAACAACTCACACGCCCCACATTCGAAGGCCAGCAGAAACGTACTCTTCACTTGTTGATGACGACAATGACTCATCCCATGGTGACCGGCTGGACAGATTCGCTCTGTGTGAAGTATCCAGCTATCGTGCTGCTTGCTCCGTGTCTCGACAGCAGCAGCTGGCCGCACCGGAATTTGAAAAGGCCGTGACCATTCGTCTGGCTGGCAACTCCCTTTGTTTGTACAATTGGCTTTATCCCGAGGAACATTCAGGTTAGAGCTCATCTCTATGGCAAACTGGTCATACCCCCCACCGCATTACTGTCATTGTTTTTCCAGTTTTATCTAGTTAATGTCCCAAACTGTAGGTTAAAATACTCTCGTGGTTTGCACACTAGTATGGCTGTGCTACTTTTGTCTACTTTTGTGCTACTTTAGTCTGACGCCGCGAACCGTTACAGTCACCGATTCTCTCTGTCTACTGAACCTGAAGCTCCGCCAGCTTGTCAAGTTCAGATTTTTTGACTTCATTTGAAACTCAAATCCAAAAAACCAAGACGCATGCCACAGATACATGAAAAGTGCAATTTAGTGAATATAATTAGACTCTAAATCATTTTGGGGGAATGACAGAGTTGCAATCTTGGTCACATGTTTTGTAGACAAACCACCACCATTTCGTCCGCCCCCTTTTGAGGATCCGAAAACTTCAAGAAGACTGTTTATCTTCGAATGTGAAATTTTAAGCCGATGAATCCTACGACTAGCTCTCTCGGAGTGCGGTGTGTAGGTCCACAATAGGCTCGACCATCAATTCGCGAGCCAATGGCCGCATGTGTGAAGGACACCGTGTATCCCAACTAATGTAAATAAAAAAATAAAAATAAATCGTTCAGCTGTAGCACCCTTTCAGTGCCTAGCTGCCATGCCACCCGAAGGAAGCACGAGGGCTGGGATACTGCCAGGTTGCCCAAGCCTAGACAGGGGTAGTCGGGAGGCAGAGGTCGGGTTCGAACCACAGACCTTCCGGTCAGTAAATTCGTGCTCTAACCACTGGAGCTATCTCGCCCCCAGCCAATATGCCAATGCCTTTAAGTTCTTTTCCGAAACTGATACTTCTCAAAAAGTCCAAGATTCCTTGGAGTACTTTGATCATATGTCAACACACTCATAATCCATTGCTGTCGAATATAAGCACAAGTCCTGCAGATGAGGCCAACTGATTGATTTGACGAGGTCTTCAAATCTGCAGATTTAGTTTCAAGCAAGAGCCCTCGAACTTTCCTGAACGTTGTTTTTGTTCAGTTTTTGTTGTTCATCGTCACAGACTTGAAAGTGGTCTGGCGGATTACAGATCCTGTCCTGAAGCAATGTGTGAGGACCGTGTACATACTTGGTGTCGTGCGAAGCGAATGCGAAAAGACTGTGCTATGTGCTTGTGATACATAATTGAGTCGCCAGCTAGATCACTTGACGTTTTGTTGTGGATACCAACTGAAGACTCGTCAGTCGCGCTCAGTCGGATGTGGAATACTAAATGACCTGAATTTGCAGGATGTGTGCCGCGATAGTCCTAACCTAGCAGTACTAAGGGGTGAGTGGTGTCTGTCAGAATTGAAGAAAATTTGAGCTACCAGTCTGAGAATTTTAAGTCATTCTTCTGAATATTGTTTGAGTTAGATTTCAGAACGCAAAATGATGAGCACTAATGTTTTCAAGATTTTCTCTGGTCAGTCAAACAGAGCGCGTACAAAACTAAAACTGGCTGGTTCGATAAAACAAAATAAAAATAAAGCGAATTGAAATGGGAATCGGTTGGTCCGTTTGATCAACGGTCGCGTAATCAGACCATGGAAGTCCCAATGGGCGGACGAATCGTCTGCCGAGAGGAGCGCTGTTTTCCGTGCCTAATTTGGAGTGGTGCAAACCTAGGGATGGACAGAGTGTTACATGGCGAAAGAGAATGAAGGATATTACGAAAAGCGTGGGCTCTGTTGAAGCTGTCGTTTTCCAGGATGGAGTCACCGTAACCTTCCCTGGGGGGCTACCCGCCATCAGTGCAGTTCGTGCAGTCAGTTTCTATCCAGATTGTCTGACTGAGTGTTGGAGGTGTGGGCACCTCGGATGTTTGTCATAGGCTAACTGTATGCCCTCGCCCTCTCTCATTTTTCTCTATTCAATTGGATGCATGGCGGCGAGGCACCAGTGTTCTCCTCCGGTGCTGACGCACTGATGATGTTGATGATCATTCTTGAATGTTGACAGACGAACATCAGCGGAATAGTGCATCGGTTGGCCGGTATCTTAGGCGGATCTGCCCGTAAGTGGTCGTTGATCCACTGGACGCCTGCGCGCAGTAGGTAAACCACCAGCGGTTCGTGCGCATCTGGTGCTACGTGCAAGCACTTGGTGCCGACGTAAAGCCGAAATAATGAGGTCAGCGGATGGATGTGCAGAAGCCCGTCACAAGCCATTGATCGGCCTAAACATGATGGCATAATAAAAGACATCGGTATCAGTTACTTGTTTGTCATCGAGATAACGGCCTGTGCAATGCTGCATAGTCTATGGTCGAAAACAAATGGTCGTCTATCTCCGGTGTAAAATGACCCTGTCTCACATCCAAACAATGGCACCGGTCATGTTGCAAGCCAAACGGCTCAGGTGCCGCCAGTGGTTAAGTTAAACGGAGGCCAAACGGGCTTGCTCTGTCTCAGCACTCGCATCGTCCGGTTGAATTGGCAGTCTGTCAATATTGGTATGTCTGTCAGCTGGGGGGGCGAGATGGTCCAACTGGTTAAGAGCGCGAATTTACCAACCGAAAGGTCCGTGGTTCGAACCCGACCTCTGCCACTCAACCTCCCCTGTCTAGCCTTGGTTAATCTGGCAGTATCCCAGCCCTCGTGCCTCCTTCGGGTGGGATGGCAGCTAGGCACCGAAAGGATGTCACAACTCAACGATGTCTGTTAGCTAATTCTAGTGGTTTGACTGTCTCAGCTAGGTTAGATAGTGTTCCATCCTACTCTGAAGCAGATATTTGCAAAGCCCATCGTGAAACAAATCATTCGCTGTATTCCGAATTTTAATGGTGTCTGAACCTGGAAGGATATCTTCTACTTGATGTAAATCAATGAGGTCTTCTTTGGGGAGCTGCTCGACTCCTGAGGCAGTACACGTTTGAAGTGACAACTTTGTTCACGAACATGAGTAGTATGGGCAAGTAGTGAATTCTGGAAAGATTTCTTCATTGAACCTTACACACTCAGATTTTGGGATACAGTGAGCGGAGAAGTGAGTTGAAGAATTTCGGAATGCCATTGTCAGTTAGACACAATCATGATACAAAACAACAAACTCCGATGCTTTCACATTAGAGAAGACGATGATTATTGGTCGTTTGCAACTATGGTGATGTTCAAGTTGTCGAAGATTGAAGAAACGGCCCGTGTATTTACGGTCTGGATGGAATCCTGTTTGCCTCCACGGTTTTAATGTCCTCTGGTGCTTCGGAGTCTTCACTGGATGGAAAGGGGGGTTTTCTTGAAAGTTTCATTTATACCTGATGTTTGTATGTTTTCCACAGTCTGCATGATGCCAATTCAGCAGCTGAAGCCTGCCGTTCCTATGGCAAACGGCGTTCCTCCGTTTGCAATTTCGCGCATCAGCGCTTGATCATTGTTCTTGGTCGTGACCTGCTAGACAGATTCTGAACAGGGCGAGCTGTTTCTTTTTAAAATACGAGTCCTTTATGAACCTCAACTTTAGAGGTAGCTCAGCACGTAACTTTCCATCCTACACAAGACGGTGATGTTAGTCGTGCTGTTGGAGCTGAGCTGATGGAAAGTAGATCCATGATGTACGTAATGCACTACTCATAAGGTTGCTGAAACTTCTTCGACAGCAACCTTATGAGTAGTGCATTACGTATATACATGTATCGCGACATCTCGAATATCGTAGCAACTGGAACATGAGGCGGCCTGGTGCAGCACATTCAGTTGCCTGGAAACAGCAAAAACGGGAGATTCAGCTGCGTTCCAGGTGAGTCTCTCGCAAAACCAAATTGATTTGCAAATGAGTGTATTTATCGTATATCCATGATGGTTTCAGAAAGGCTTGGCAAACAGTCGGTAGTTTTTATTTGGGCAACGTTTCGCATTTGACACAAAAGCTTCATCGGGCCAAGTGAACAGGTCACCAAGTTGGCCAGGTTTTAAGGCAGACGGGGGATCAATCAGCAAGGTGAGTCATCAATTGAAGCACCCTGAAGTGGAAGATTAAGGAACAAGAGCCGATCGGAACTAATTTGAAACTCCTCCAATCCATCAGTTGAAGATTTTGGCAACCACACTAGCCGAGCCATTAATTGACACTCATCACTGACCTAGTGTGATAATCTGAAGAGGACTTCCTGATTGGTGCCCCATCTGCCTTATAACCTGGTCAACTTGGTGACCTGTTCAGTTGGCCTGATGAAGCTTTTGTGTCAAAAGCGAAACGTTACCCAAATCAAAACCACCAATTGTTTACCAAGCCCTTCTGAGACCGTGACTTCTCAATCGGTTCCAAACTTTTTCCAATAGATCCACGACGGTTTACTTTAACCGAGTTTCGGATGACCCGAACCAGAACACGGCTATTTACAGTGACAAAATTCTCTCCCGTTTGCTGGATTCCTCCCATGTCTCATTTCTCCCGCATTTTAGTGCACCATGAAAACTATCATTCTTTAGTGATCCAGGCTATTCCCGCAGGGCACAGCCTGGTGATCACAGGAATCTTGTCCAACTCGGCGTTTTCAAATTTCGAGCTCAGTGCCTTTGCAAGAGACTAAGTTTCGGCACCACCGGATATCCAAAAAGTAAAACAAGAGCAGTTAGAGTTTATTGAACCGTTTAAAAAAATCGTTCGGCTGTAACACCCTTTCGGTGCCTAACTGCCATGCCACCCGGAGGAAACACGAGGGCTGCGATACTGCCAAGTTGCCCAAGTCTGGACAGGAGGCCGGGTTCGAACCACGGACCTTCCGGTCAGTAAATTCACGCTCTAACCACTGAGCCATCTCGCCCGTTTGGTGATACATAACCGTCGTGGATTCATAGGCGTGTTCTGGTGTCTTGCACACTCAGATTCCAGCGAAGATAGAGGGTGAAAGAAGTCTTGGCGGATATCAAGCAGTGTTCTCACGTATAATGGTGTTATTTTTGAATGGGTTATTAGACCGGCCCGTAGCCTTTGACTTAGTTGTTTTATACGCAAAACAGTGGTTCGTAAGGTTTGTTTCAAGGGACTCGCCCGGAGCTAATGACTCCATAGTCTGATCCACTTTGCTGTGAGAAGCTGGTCTGGTTTGATAATGGAGAGTAAGGCATAAAAGTCGTTTTTGGTGTACAAAAGTATGTTTGGAGCCACATAGAACTCTCTGTATGATTTAGTGGTTTTTAAACCTTATTAGCTAATTCTCTGGTGGTCGGGACCAGCCTTTGGGGATCCAAATTTTCTGATCCGTCCTAATTAGGGCTAGGCCAGCATTGCTGTCTCCATACGTATGGATACGCTATTGCCTGAAGGAAACTCCCTACTGCCCTTACGTCTCTAGTTCGGAGGACAGTAAAATTTCACCTCCAAACCGCCTCCTATTGCTCACACTAAGGGGTTCGCTGGCTTTGCTAGCACGGCTTAACTTTCGGAAACGGAATCCTAACTAACATAACCCGCGGGATCATGGTAACAGTTCAACTTGACCACCACATCAGAGTAACGGCTTTTTGTCTGACTCGTCTGGAAAAAGGCTATATGGCTTGGTGGTACGTATTTGCTCATTGACACAACCATATTTTGTGTACAATTGTTCGTTCGCCTATCACATGCACTCCCCCATACCGTGGATGAAATCATTCAGAATGTCCTTCCTTTCTATAGTTTTTTTTGTGATTTTGGTCGCATGGCGCCTCATTTTGCTGCTTTAAACTACTCGGTGGAATCTTGCTTCATACTGCCCCCACAGATCCATCAAATACTAGCACGTTTTGCGATACGGCTCGCGCATTCGGACCACTTGGTCATCAACCTCAGTCTGCTTTTTCCCAGCCTTCGCTCAGCCTGTGGTCTCAAAGCTTGATCGCACTGGTGGTCGATACGGCGGAGAACACCGTTGTCTTTGCACCCCCATCATACTCTCAACTCATTGGACTTCCGTGGGTACGTTGACTTTCATGGACTCTGTCTATGAATTCTCGTGGTGCTTGCATAACTTGCGTAAGATGTTTGCATGTCACGGGTCTTCGGGAATTCACATTATTGGCCTTTTTCAATCTTTGATTTAACTGCCGTTTCTCTGCTGAACGTCCAAATCCGCACTCAACCCCGAGGGCACCACACATACGCTTTTCCCTTTTTAGCATTTTGGTCGAATTTTACTCAGTGTGCGTTGTGTAAGTTACTGGGCACGCCCAGCATCAGAACAACGGCAACACGTAACTCAGCTCAATAGTTTGGTAGTCATGATCCATCGCACTCCAAGTTCGCTAGTTTGTGAATATCTCTTGAAATTGCTAGTTCACGTACACGCATCAGAAATTGCACAGAGGTGCCACGTTCACCGTATGCTCTGGTCGCTAAAATCCTCGCATTGTGCCATGATCTTTTATGGGTAGAGGAATTCGCGGGAAAACAGAGCTTTTTGCCACATGGGGATCTCCGCGAACAGGAGTAGGTCACATTAGGTCGCGGTTGTCTAGAAATGTTGCTGTGAACGTCAATTCGTCCCAGTCGTGAATATGTAAAGATGTTCCATATCTTATACATTCAAAAAAGACTAGATGAAGTGCCTACACTCACCGGAACTGTTCAAGGCATCCAGTTGGCTAATACATTTATTAATGAGCTTGTAAAGAGGAGACGTTTTGATATCCTCTGAAAGTGTTCCTTCGAGGCGGATTACTGTGTTCGATTCTCTAGGATCCTCAATCGAGACTTTGTCCTGCCAGTGAAACAATCTATGGTGAAAAAGCCGAGAGGCACTGTACAACTGTTTCATCCTCATTGGGCATCATCAGCAGTGCGCATCTCACGAAACCCCAGAGTGACTCGAATCCGCGACCTCCCGGCTAGTAGTCTGAACATTTAACCGTTCGCCAACGGGTGGCTGATCAGCAGTGTGATTAGCTTGCACTCGGACAGGATATAGCTACACTCATCCCTCAATCACGGGGTCCGCATCACGCTTTAACTGGCTCCTCGAGTTGCGACTCCGACGGACTTTTCATTCATCAGGTGAATTTTCTTTCTCTGAGCTACCTGAAGATTGATGGTGCGGGTTAGTCACAATGCAGATCAGTCGCTCGTGGCCGAGTTACTGCTGAACAAAAATCCCACACTACCAGCAGTTTCTAGGATCTGCCGGACGACGGTGACTGGCGGGAGGTGATAATTTTCGAATTCATATGACCAGATAGATGGCCTCCTCGAGGAGCCAAGCTGTC
The DNA here is from genome assembly GCA_003604175.2 of Clonorchis sinensis. Classification (NCBI taxonomy): domain Eukaryota; kingdom Metazoa; phylum Platyhelminthes; class Trematoda; order Opisthorchiida; family Opisthorchiidae; genus Clonorchis; species Clonorchis sinensis. Next base: position 1,690,001 of record CM030373.1, on the reverse strand, counting down.
TTTGAGGCTGTGTTCAGTTTTGCCTGGACCGGCTGCGTTATGTGGACTGTAACAACCTTATTCACCTGGAAGCGGTGTGTGATCCATCCAAAATGCACACCTACAAGGTACATACGAATTTATTTTACCACGTTCGCAGTTTCCAGTGATTTGTTTACCTGGGACTAGATGGCTCAGTGGTTAGAGCGCGAATTTACCGACCCGAAGGTCGGTGGTTCGAACCCGGCCTCTGCATATCAACTTCCCCTGTCTAGGCTTGGGCAACCTGGCAGTGTGTTAGCCCTCGTACTTTATTTGGGTGGCATGGCAGCTATGTACCGAAAGGGTGTTACAGCTGAACGATTATTTATTTTTCTGATTCTTTACCTGGCCCTTCGCCGCCCTAATTTGTCCACTTTTCATTCTATCTCTCGTCTATCAGAATTCCATCATCGGCCTTCAGCTACCGGAACTACGCGCAAGACAGTTTGTTGCGGCAGCGGCGGTCTCTAATTCTCCATCCCCAAAGTTGAGGACTGTAAAGCCGCTCCTACCCCAGAACCGTTCCACTGACTCGAGCAGTTCTATGCGTTGGTCGCCCGATGCGTGCTTTCCAATTACCGGTAGTGCCACTTGTTCGCTGTCCAACTCCTCTGACTCAGAAAAGTCTGAACGCTGTGCTTTGAAGACAAGCTGGCCGGTGGCATTCGGTGATCGTTATAGTCACCTGACCACACTTATCCCACCAGATTCCTCTCTTGGTTCCCCCACTCTCTCCAACCCTCTCGACTCCAATACGGGTGTTTTGCGAGCTTCCTTGAAGGACTACCCCAGTGTTGTAAGTCATCCTCGTACAGAGTGGATCCGGGCTACATGTGGTTGTCCCTTGTTTGTGTTCTTTGGATTCGCCATTGCATGTCTTTCAGTTTTCGCACGACTTATATTTTGCTGTTGGCATTGTTGCTGTGACACGTCCTTTGCGAACACATCTAGAATGGCTTGGTTCATCTATTTACACCTGACAGTCTTACTGTTACTTAGTGCTCCAGGTTTCTCTCTGTGATGAAAAATCATTTCCGGGTAATTTTTGCTTCCATTTCAGCATGTAATTTGCTGGGCCAGTTATCTTCTATCCAGTTGCTCGCAGAAGCCAGGTGCCAGATGTTTTGCGACTTCTCATCGTCAACTGAGTTCCGTGCTTTCTGATCATCTCGCGAATTCTGGCAACGATTCATACCCCGCTGCGTGTACACTTCGTGTGTTTTTGTTCAATCCGATTACAAATCCCGCAACAGCCAAACGTGCGCAGGACTCATCTCCTTCGCCCATCATACCTGTGTCTTGTTTGACGGATTCGCCTGTGGATGGTGGCTCCGTCAATTCACACGCAGGACTTGCCAGTTCTCCCCGTTCCTATCATTTGTGGGATAGTTTGAAGTTTGTTGGTGCCCAACCTTCGTAAGTCCTGGTTACTGGGTTACTACTTTTCTGTTTGAGGTGCATCCGAGCACTGTTTTTCCAAACAGCGATTGAAGATTGCACATCCATCCTTAAACTAGGTCATATGATTGTGCCTCATGACGGGACTTTTCGTAGGTTAAAATGAATCCGTCCAAAGACGTTTTAGGCTCCAACTTTCCCCGTCCGGGCTCCTGTTACCCATAAAAGGTCCTGCTAGAGACTAGCAGGTGGCCAACTGCACAACGTTTTTGACTAAATGGTCTGGGTGCTGTTCTTTGTTGATGAATTGTCTTGGTCTGTGATAGCTTCACTCACGGGCCATTTATAGGGCTTTTCTCAAATGGAGGCGAATCGATCAGACAATTGCTAGCTAGGGATCTTACCCATATCCCTGAGCGCGAATTTACCAACCGAAAGGTCCGTGGTTCGAACCCGACCTCTGCCACTCAACCTCCCCTGTCTAGCCTTGGTTAATCTGGCAGTATCCCAGCCCTCGTGCCTCCTTCGGGTGGGATGGCAATTAGGCACCGAAAGGGTGTTACAGCTCAACGATGTCTGTTAGCTAATTCTAGTGGTTTGACTGTCTCAGCTAGGTTAGATAGTGTTCCATCCTACTCTGAAGCAGATATTTGCAAAGCCCATCGTGAAACAAATCATTCGCTGTATTCCGAATTTTAATGGTGTCTGAACCTGGAAGGATATCTTCTACTTGATGTAAATCAATGAGGTCTTCTTTGGGGAGCTGCTCGACTCCTGAGGCAGTACACGTTTGAAGTGACAACTTTGTTCACGAACATGAGTAGTATGGGCAAGTAGTGAATTCTGGAAAGATTTCTTCATTGAACCTTACACACTCAGATTTTGGGATACAGTGAGCGGAGAAGTGAGTTGAAGAATTTCGGAATGCCATTGTCAGTTAGACACAATCATGATACAAAACAACAAACTCCGATGCTTTCACATTAGAGAAGACGATGATTATTGGTCGTTTGCAACTATGGTGATGTTCAAGTTGTCGAAGATTGAAGAAACGGCCCGTGTATTTACGGTCTGGATGGAATCCTGTTTGCCTCCACGGTTTTAATGTCCTCTGGTGCTTCGGAGTCTTCACTGGATGGAAAGGGGGGTTTTCTTGAAAGTTTCATTTATACCTGATGTTTGTATGGTTTCCACAGTCTGCATGATGCCAATTCAGCAGCTGAAGCCTGCCGTTCCTATGGCAAACGGCGTTCCTCCGTTTGCAATTTCGCGCATCAGCGCTTGATCATTGTTCTTGGTCGTGACCTGCTAGACAGATTCTGAACAGGGCGAGCTGTTTCTTTTTAAAATACGAGTCCTTTATGAACCTCAACTTTAGAGGTAGCTCAGCACGTAACTTTCCATCCTACACAAGACGGTGATGTTAGTCGTGCTGTTGGAGCTGAGCTGATGGAAAGTAGATCCATGATGTACGTAATGCACTACTCATAAGGTTGCTGGCACAGTGCTGAATGCTTCGAGTTAAATTTTGATCACCACAAAGTGCAAATAAAAACTAAGGCGACTTAGCAAACAGAGTCCCAAACTTTATTGCGCTAAGTACACGTAGAAAGTTGCTCCGTGAGTGCGTAATCCCATATAGGAGTAGAATTTTTTGTTGTGTTATAATGCATATGAAATCTGACCTTCTTAAATGTGTGGCAAGAAAATTTGTATCCATGATGGTTTCAGAAAGGCTTGGCAAACAGTCGGTAGTTTTTATTTGGGCAACGTTTCGCATTTGACACAAAAGCTTCATCGGGCCAAGTGAACAGGTCACCAAGTTGGCCAGGTTTTAAGGCAGACGGGGGATCAATCAGCAAGGTGAGTCATCAATTGAAGCACCCTGAAGTGGAAGATTAAGGAACAAGAGCCGATCGGAACTAATTTGAAACTCCTCCAATCCATCAGTTGAAG